>JAGFMF010011959.1:3201120-3230722 GCA_019455555.1 Galemys pyrenaicus | reverse complement strand
GGGACTGAGGTGATGGTGCACGGGTGAAATGGTGGTGGGTACCCCCTGGGGACTACAAATGATGTCAAATATAACTAATAAAAAATATATATATATTAAAAAAAAAAAAAGATTAATTATCTTACTTGTGATGGCCTCAGGGCAGAGGGGAGAAAACAATAGCAGAGCCAAACACACAATGACTAAAATCCTCTGCATAGAAATGGTAAATAAAGTCACTACTCTGTCCAAAAAAATGTTACCTGGCCAATAGCTCTTCTCCAGGTTGGGAAAGCAAATTTTTGGGGACAGTAACATAATTCACCAAAATTTCTAATAATTTTAAGCCTCCTACCATGTTATATTTTAGAAATAAAGACTATAAAAATATATTTTCTCTTTTAAATAATTTTCTGGTTCACATGCAACAACTTAACCCTTGGTAAAATGTTGATCATTGTGATTTTTAAAATTCTTGTTTCTGATGATAGAGATTATAATATTCAAGGACATGCAATTTTGCTTGTATTAAATTGTCTGTTATTAGACTGTGACAAGTCCCATAAAATAAAATCTCATTTCTAACTCATCCTACTTCTACTCACTTGAAACACACATAGGAGCATTTTCAGTTACAGCAGCTTGAATCCACCAGGGCATGAATATTTTGCCCAAATAGTCACCTAGTACAACAAAAATGGACCTGCACTTTACTTGCTGGCAGTATCCTGTAGGTGTTCCGTGACCATGACAGCTTTGATCCTAGCCCTTAATGCCCATGTCAATCTTTACCCTTATACGCAGTGTTTTCGAACAGCACCAAAAACAAAGTCCTTCAGTTTTTGACATAACTACATAATTCTCAGCGAGGCGAAGCCGACCCTTCAATTACACCATCTGTTATTTGTTGCTGTACAAAAATAACTTAGACCATATGCTGTATATATCAAAATATATATATTTATTTCTTTTGACCAGAATGTCTGCCTCTCTTATGGCAGTTTTTTGCTTTGGGTGCTGATTTTTGCCTTTTTACTTCCTCTGCTCTATGTGCAACATATCTAGGCATCTCTGCTAATTCTTGCTCTGCTAATTCTGCAAATTCTAGTTTGTCCCCTGGGAGACACTGGTGGAAAACTGGATGTTGTAAGGTTGAGGGGTTGAAATGCAGAGACTGGCTGTTTCTCTGCGAGCTGGTTGCCTTTCCTGGAGTCTTCAGTGTTGGCTGCCTCTCCTTTTCACCTCCGCATCCTGCCAGACAAGCCCATCCTAGTTCCAGTAGGTAACCCTGACCCTAAGCACTTCTTCCCTTGCTTCTTCCAGCTTAGAAGTTCTGCAGTTTCTTGTTGTTGCCAAACCTTGGATGGACTCCCCATCTGCTATTTGGATTTCTAGCATCTCCATCACCTGTGTAAATAAGTCCCTAGAATAAATTCTCTAAATTCCAAGTAATCATAGTGATTTCATTTCCCACTTGTGCTCTGACTGATTAAGTGCTCTAAGCATCACTCAGGATATTTTACTTCCATTTTGTTAGAAACATAATGTCACCCAGTAACTCATCATGGACAATGATCATAAATTGCACTATGCTTGGTGTGACTACTCAATAAAAACCACTACATGTTATGTGTATTCACTTTGGTGAACTTAGCAGTAAAAAAATGTCTATTTCTCCTATCTCATAGTCTATGCTAAGTCATCTATAAGTGCACCACTTTATACTTGCACTTCATTGCAACTGCAGCTATCAACCAGCTGCCCTAGTCAGCTACTTATTTATCTACTAACCACATGAGAATGACTACTTAGCAGCTCTAAGGACTGATGTACTTCTGTTAAACCCAAATCCAGAAAGACGGCAGTTTTCATGGTGTAACAGGTAATCCTCAGGGTAAGGGAGCTTCCAGGCTCCCCACCCAGCCAAGGAAGGGTGGAGTGGAGCACCGAGGAGAAGCTGGAGATAAGACTGGGAAAAAGGAATGAGAAAGCAAGAAGGAGACCTGGAGGGACACCTGGAACACAGAGACATGAAGAAATGTACTTCCTTCTCAGCCTTGGATTTGTACCAGGGACTTGTGGGACATAGAAGGAGACACTTAAAAGAAACAGATGTGGGTGAGAGACCTGTGGGGAGGCTGACAGTGGCAGCCTTTGCCTTGACTCGTATTGTGATTTTGTTCCTTTTCTTCCAGACCTGCCTAGTCCCTTCTGCCCCTTTCTTGTGGTTCCCCATTAGAAGGTGTCTTAGACTTGTGGCACTGCTTTGAGACAATCCTGTTGGCTGAGTATTTGCCCACAAGGGAATAAATGCTTTGGGTGCTTGATTTGGAAACTATAGTATTTATCTGTCTCTTCTGTCTATAACACACTGATTGTATTAAAGGTCTTTTTCATTAAAGGTCTTGGGCACTAGAGCATGTTTTGTCTTGATGCAGTGGACAGCAGATCCTATATAGAGCAGGCAGGTTTGGGGGTCCTGGGGTGCCCCTCACCCTGCCTGGCAACAATTTGGCAAATTGATTCTTTTTTATACCTCTCAGAAAAATAGGATCACTTTGTATTTACTTTGAATTGCCAAAAATGCACATTCAGTTTCTTTCCTTGGGTTTACATAAATTCCTCAGCTCCTAATTATAATATAGATCAAATATTGGAAAAATCATTTAATTGATATTTGTTATTGGCTCTTGTTATGTAAACTTTCATCGACAAAAGTCGGATACCACCATAAATATTTTGTGCTTACAATTATAACCCTGTATAAATCAGGAATCTATATCAACACGATTCTTGACAAATTAAAGTAGAATGAAAATTATTACATGTCATTTAAGTAATTAGGAGAAAATCCCAGTATCCTACATAGATTAAAAAGTATACTGCTTAAAACAACTTAGAAGAGAACTTAAGATAACATACTACTGAAACTGTGATAGATGACTCAAAAGTTGGCTGTAACGATGACAAAAATACTGATGTCAAAATTTAAAGAGAAAAACTTGAATTAAATTAACTCATAAAATGTGACAGTAGAAAATTATCTTTTCATAGTAATATATTACTTAATATAGTATTTTTAAATATGCATGTAAGTGAATTTAAATTAAACATAACCGGTAGGCAGAAGATTAATCAGGTTTTTTAAAAAAAGTATATATGCAAATGACCATGGTCAGCTGTTTTCATTCATCTAGCTGCTTCATAAAGAACACAGCGCCGTTTTCCCAGGAGAGCTGCTTACAGCCAGCGTATCTGAATCATACAAGTTCAGAACCCACCGTGCTTTATTTCCTCCATCTGATTATCAAGTCCTGTTCTCCTATTTGATTTGGAATAGTGATCCCTGCCTTATGACTTTTTTCTTTGATTCTCAGCAAAAATCACTGTTGCTCTGAATTATCTTTGGGCAGTCTTTCCTCTGCCCAACATGAGGCTCTTCTCCATTGTATCTCAAAACTAAACTGTAATTACTGTTTGACTTTTCCCCAAGAAGTCCTTCAGACTTTTGTGACTCTCAACACTAAAAATGACCATGTTATTATTCTGTAGTCTGTTACTCTTTCGTTAACCATTTCCTTTTTGACTTTTACTTTGTGATTTTTTAAATGTCATTAATTATGTTACACTAAGTAAATATGTTCATAAATTATCACCACCATTCCTAGTACATTATTTCTTTCAAAAGGATTCTTTTTTTTAAAAAAGATTTATTTATTTATGCATACAAGAGCTGGGTACAGGCCAGAGGTGTGGGGGGGGGGGTGAGAGGATTCACCACAGAGAGCGGGGAGCAGAACAGGCAGATCAACGGAAGTACAATGCTGAGGGGAGCAGCGGGCACAGCAGGAGAGGTCTGCCATGCCATGTGGGTCCCCTATCTGGCTGGCAGCAGGGATCAAACTCTTGCTGCAGTGGCTGAGGTTTGCTTCATAGTGTGTTGCTTAACCCACTGCGCCACGAGGGAGGCCCTCAAAAGGATTCTTAGAAGTGATTCCTGCACCTGACAGATGAGTTATTAAAGTATTTGATACTTATAAACTTAAGTATTTATACTCTTATTCCAGATATAAGTGTTATATTCTTATATTCTTATTACATTCTTATTACAATATGCTTTTGTAATTTCGTTGCTCAGTATTTTATTTTTCAACTAATAAAGTAATAGCTGATCATTTGAATAATAACAATATAGTGACTATATTGTTTCTCATCAGTTATATGAAATTACTGGAAAACACATGTTGATTTTCCTTCTTTTATTTAAAGTACAGGCAACTCCTCAAAAAGAAAAAAAAAAAAAAAAAAAGAACAGACTCGGGTCTGAGCAGGATTATAATCTCAGCAAAGATTTGAAGGTTTACAAATTTCTTCAAGAGACCAAGACTTAGAACCTAGAAGAAACAAACAAAGAAAACCCACAGGATTATCACCAAAGCTAGTTGCAAAAGTGCCTCAGGATAAAGAATAAGAGTGAGGCAATGAGCAGAATCCCAGGAGGTCCAGGGCACCCCAAGGATTTGTCAGAGATAGTGGAGTAAAATAAAATATGTAGACATAAACCTAGCAAGAATGGTCTCAAATGTACATGAGAAACATTACACACCACTTTTAAGAGGCACCTGAAAAAATGGTATAATGTGTCATCCTTGTTCTTCACCAACACTGGAGGCATCAGCGCTTGGTTCATGCATGTACTTAAACCTGTACTTCTTTCAGAGATTACCTAGCTCATATCTACTTCATTTATTAGGGTGTTATTGATAATATCCTAAGTCAACCCATATTTTATGTTGGTAATTTACAGTAGTACAGTACACATTGCACTGTAAATTCGGAGAGTTGACTTTTTTGTAATGGTTCTCCTGAATCAAGCTGACTACCTGGAACATCCATATCAAAAGGGTATCCACCTTAAAGAGGACTAACTCAAATCCTGGCCAAGCACAGGACTAGATAAAAGCCTGTCTGCCTCCTCTACACCAACCTGGACACACAAGTTTCTTTGTTTTATAGGTTCTGGTTAATTTACATTTCTGGCCAGTTGTGTTTTTTAGCCTTTTCCCTTCTTTTATCTCTTCCTGAGCTATAAATTCCTGCTCTCATATTTGAAAGTGCCAATCAAGAGTAAGTTCTGGAAACCCACAAACCCCCACCTATGCCCTGATAAAAGTAGAAGCCCACTTTCTCTCTCTCTTTCCCCACCCCAGCAACCTCACTGGCCCAGCGTGTTTCAGCTTCCAGGTCCTATAAGTCCTGGGCCCCTGTTTGGTCAATGTATCCTGGTGATGTTGCTGGACAACATCTTGCAAACCGAAGAATCATTAGGAGCATCCAGTGACAACATCAGTAGACAGGGACTGACATAAGGCGCAAGATTAGAATTAGTAGGAAAAAAATAGATCACCCTGCATTAGTGTGACCCCATAAAAAGGGCAGGATCCAGGTTCCTACCCCACCTAAGGAAAGGTGGAGCTGAGCAGCCATGGGAGCTAAAAAGGACTTGGGAGAGAAACGTAAGAAGACTTAGAAGAGGCACATGGAGCAGAGATAATTGAAGAAACTGCACTTGCTTCTTGGTCTTGGATTTGCACAAGGGACTTGGGGAATATGAAAGGTAACTTGGAAGATATTTAGGTGAGCCACCTATGGGGAGGCTGACAATGGCAGCCTTTATCTTGACTTGGGTTTTGATTTTGCTTTTTCATCCAGACTTGCTTGGTAGCTTCTGCCCTTTCCTATGGTCCCCACCAGAAGGTGCCTTAGAATTGTGACAGTTTAACAGGCCTCTGAGGCTCCACTTTTGGCCAACACTTTTTGACTGGTCATCTACCCATGAGAAGATGGGTAACTTTGGATGTTTACTTATTATTATCTTTCCTTCTTTTATTGCGCACTAATGATATTAAGGTAATTTCTAATGGAATTCTTTTTCACTAAAAATATGTTTATGTTTATGTGGTTAAAGGCAGTCCTAATGTAAAAAAAAAAATTTAAGTGTTGAAATACTAGAACTAGGTATATTCTTTTCAACTAGGAAAAGGCATATATTATGATAGTAACAAATATTTTTTAACTTGCAAAAATACTGACGGATCATTGCCAAACTAGCGTTTTTAACACAGCAACAACCTAGAACTGTATACATGTGTTAAGTTTATGAAAGCTGTTTAACAAATAAATTTACCATAAATAAATTTGCATAAATGCTGTGTCACCTGCGTATTTCGTATGCAGTCACATTTTAAGTTGACCAAATTAGTTTTATTTACTTTTCATTTGACTAATATTTTAATATAGTATTTTTAAGTTTATTTAGTGATATCTCATCAAAGCTATCTTTATAAACTTTAATTTTTTTAAAGTAATGTTTTGAGTAATTTTTGCTTTTTTGACATAAAGGACAAATCAGATCTTAAAAGGTTTGAAAGAAATTGGAACTGAACAGATAACAGATGAATGGCTTATAAATTTTAGGTTTTTCCTCCAATGTCCTATAATGTATCATTCATCCAAGTGTCTGACAACAGAATGTGATAAGCTGTATTATGAAATGTTACAGTGAGGAACAGTTACATGAGCCATAGAAGTCTGTTGGTAACATTGTAGTATATATGTATAAAAGATGAGAAAAAGGGTTTCAAATCTTTGAGAATTCTCATTACCACAGTCTGCCATTTATTAGTACAAAATAAAACTCAAAGCAATATGCAGACATAAACAATTGATTTCTATTCAAAATTTTCTATGAAAGCATTGCCTATATATTAAATTATATATAATCTGATATTTTCCTTTAAAACTATTCAAAGTCATGAGTCACCTATAATGTGTCCCTAAGGAAATGAAATTGCTGATAGAAATCAGGCCATAGTAGTAAAGGAAAAACTGTACTGGCATATGGCAAAGGATAAATTCTAATCCTTTAGAATCACATTTTTTAGAGCTTCTCCAAAATGCTCTCATAGTGTTCTATGGATTTGTCTTTTCTGCATTATTCACAATTTGTAATTTTCTTTTCCCTGCTTGTATGCCTACATTTCTCTGATGTGACATGTTAGGATCTTTGTTTTATCAGGTTTGAGATGTCTGCCATGCTAACTTCCATGTTAGCAGGAAGGTTTCACTTAGTACCCCAACCAAATGCACGTAATCACAATATGAATTTACTGGGGGGAATACACATTATAGTAATATTGTTACAGGGAAACCCCAATGTGAAATGGGTTGCCTGATTGTGGGACCTCAGCCTGTGCTTTAAAGTTTCCTCCCCCAGGAGGAATATAAGGGAACCAAATAAGGATTAAGGAAAGGAATAAGAACAACAACAACAATAATAATAACAATAAAGACACAAAAACCAAAAATGAAAAGACAAGGACAAATTGGGGACACTTGGTGGGGAGGGGGAGGAGGAGGGTTGAGGGCAGATGGGAGCACGGGGGACTGAGGTGATGGTGCACTGGTGATATGGTGATGGGGAATACATGGGGATTAAATTGATGTCAAATATATATAAATCTAAAAAAAAGTTAAAAAAATAAAATAAAGGGACTTATAATGAGATTCAACCACAGGTACTCACAAAAAGGTTAATAAAGTGTTTATTTGCAAAGAGGGGAAATGAATAAATGACTAACTCAGGGAGAAAGAGAGAGAGATAAATTGGTGAATGTGTCCTACTGGTTCCTCTGATCTTGAATCCCAATAGAATGATGAAAGCTGCAAAAACTCAAGGATCCCCAAATCCCACATGTCTGGTTATATACCAAACCTGGCTGCTTAAATCCACCCTCAGGTCCCAGCAACCCTCCCTTCAGTGGTGATGACATTATGGGATTTGTATCCTTGGTGTCTTGGATTTCTCTGGTCTGTGGTGGGGGTGGTGTATGTAAAACCTATTTGTGGAGTTTTCAAAACGTCCTTTTCCCCCAACAGTATAAGCACACAATTCAACTGGCAACAAAAAGTGGGAAGGTAATAAACCTCTTGGGGAAAAAATGGAGGGGACTGGGAAAGCAGATCTGTAAGGCCCAGCACCCAGAGCTTCTTTGTTGGGAGGGGAGTGGCTACTTCCCAGGGACAGACTCAGGAGGCTCTCAGCAGACCTCTGTGCCATGGGTGTCTCAAACAGCCTCAAATGTAGTGCCTACACTGCTACCATTTCCCAGAAGCATATTATGTTGGTTTTGACTCAGCAAAGCCAGGATTATCTGCCCTTGCCTATTTTTTTTTTTTATCAGTGTCTTTCTAAACAAGTGGTTGCTTTTTAATTGGTAATTTAAGTAGCTGTATCTCACTTGCCCCCATCTTTCCATTAGTCAGGGTCATTAAAACATCAATACATAAAACCTCTCCATCCATCAGGACCATTACAATATTAATACATATGACAAGCTTCCTCTTCCTTGAAATTTTCCAGATTAATGCGGCTCATGATCCCTGTTTTTTTTTTTTTTTAAGATATAACATTTCTAAGCCTAATTTTGTTTCTTTATATTTGCATGAAATGTCCTTCTATTCTGTTTCCTTCTGTAGTATGGTATATATTTTTAGAAAATTGATTTGATGGGTTAGAATATATTCTGAAGTGTGTCTTGTTAGTCACTTCTCTTTTTTTGATCTTTCTAACCCTGTTTCCACACTGTGTTACATTGTTCTCTGAGATAAGGACAATCTTCGCAACTTATTTTCTCATCCTCTACATCCCAGAACACATGTTCTGGAAGATAATAGATTTTACACATATTTGCTGGTCTTTAGTTATGTAAGTTTCAATCAATGATAGAGCAGTCAGAAAAAGTATTATCTGTATATGTCACCATTTTTTAATAGAAGCTAATCTAGCTTCACAAAGTATGAGAAAACATATCATATTTGAGAAAATATAAAAAATTACAGAAGTCTACTAAATATTCCTTCTTGCACTTTGTGCAGATCAAATGGATTTGCTGTTTTCATTCTTTTACTCATCATATACTTGTTTTTACTCAAACTTCTAAATTTCCCTTGTAATTTTACCTATGAGAGGTTAATCAGGAGAAGAAAATGTCAACATCCCTTACATACTAGAATAAGGGAAAAGTGAAAACAAAGCAATAATTAGCTTAAATATCCTAATTTGATATTTCTCAGAAGCCTGACTCTGCTGAAATGCAGGAAATACTCCTGATTTGAAGGAAGACCACAGTGACAAAACAAAGTGAAATAGGTCAAATTAATAATGAATGGTGTTGGAAAGTAAGATCATTGGAAGTTAGAAGGGACAAAAGGCCTGAGGACTTTCTGTAACTCCAGCTGAACCTTGATGAAAGGGTGAAGTTGGTTCACTGGTTGTTAAGCCAGTGAGATGATCTGCATGGGCTATTTGCCATGTCTTGATCAACATGTAAACATTGTATTTTAAACAATTAAAGAAATCTGTGGTTTCTAGCATCTGGAGTGCAAAGGTACAATGGAGCCCAAGTGGAGCAAACTGTGACAAAGGGCAGAAGGAGACACGTCTCTGCCTGCAAGAGGGAGAAGATGCATCATCTTTAATATTAAGTTGGGGACCTGTCAGAGTAAGAAGACATTACAAATATTTATCTTCAAAAGAAGAAAATTGTAGTTAACTCCTAGGAATACTCCCAAAGGGTGTATTCTAGTAAGACGGTTGGGAATATAGTGGAGTTTTGTGTCAAGACTGATACCATAATTTCAGGTCTAGTTCCCAAGCCAGAAATTGATCACAGGGGCAATCCCAGCAGGGAACAGCACTGAGCCCCAGACACTAGACCACCACTGGTTTGTGTCTCACGAAGCCGCAGCAGGAGGAGTCTAAAAATAGTAATGTCGATGAGAAAAGAAAAGGAAAATGTATATAATATTTTAATGCAATGTGATTCAATTTAGTAAAATTATTAAACATGTAAAAATAAATAAACAACAATTCTACATTCCAAAATAAAGTGATTTGAGTAAGATATTCTGATTTAGAGTAATGGTGAAGAAAGAAAACCTTAGCAAAGTAGATAGGAAAGAAGTATGCAAATAGTTGAGATAAAAACAAACTAAAATATGTGCATCATTGATCAGAGAGGAAATATCTGAGATCTATGAACTGCATAAAATGCAAAGGATTTAAGTGTTTGTTTAGCACCTGCTGCAAGCTGAGCCCTTAGTTAGCACTTTCTATATTTCTCATGTCACACATAGATACTAACCTATGTTACTATTTTGATTTTATGACATCTGAGGAAACTGTTCAGAAAAGTCAAACAATGTGCCTGTTGCTATAAAGCAAGTAGTCCATGAAACTCAAAGTCAAATCAGGATCAATTGAAATGCAATATGTTCATTCTACTCTTTTTAAAAAGGATTTACAGCTTGATGTATTTTCAAAAATTCTGATAAAATTTTTATCAAATTCTGTAAAAACAGCATTTCCCAAAAAGGATATTCTGCTGCTATAGCTGTAGGAATTCATAGGAAAACAGATCCATCAACATTCAATACATTAGCTATGTGAGAACTTGGACAGGATGGAACTTGTGACTAGCTCCTTTCCTATTTGGAAAGTTTGGAGGAATGGGCAATCTTGACCAGATCTCCTTTGCAAATATGGCATTGACCATGACTCAAACTTATTAATATAATAGGGAATTTCTATAGGAAAGCAAAGTCCCCATCAATGCAATAGTTTTAGTAGAATCTATCTACTCAGTCCAGGTTACACTATTATTGATTATGCCAGTATTGCTGACTTACGCTACAGGGTTGCCTCAGATATTGGATAAGTAAGAGCTGTAATTACCTGTGTTTACAAAAGATATTCGCCTCCAAAATTAAAGTGAATCTCTGTGGACAAAGATGTCCTACATAAGAAGAAAGGGGCACCTGGTATGTTGTCTGGTATGTTCAGGCTCTGCCTGAAAAACATTGTTTCATCTCTTCATCACTGGGTACCCTCTGAATTATTAGTAAATACTGGTGCTGAGCAACAGCTTGATTTTGTGAATCTGAACTGCTGATGTAACCTCATGTGCTGTCATAGAAATGAAGGAGAAGACAGAGAATATTGTAAAAGGGAAAATGGCAGGGAGGTATTATAGTATTTTCTTATTCTCAGATAGATAGACACAAATGAAGACCCCACAAAATATTCAGTATGTTGAATAAACACTATTAGAATGTTCCTTTTCCTGTATACTCTAAGCTATGAGGCTTCTTTTTTGTGATTTTTAGAATTAATATTTTCATGTAAGTCATGTTCTTCTAGTATGAGTTTAAGCCCTTGAAGGTATAACTTTTAGAAATTACAGTTGATGATTAAAGAACTAACCTTTCTATGGGAACAAAAGGGCATTCTCTCAGTGTGAACAGATGTATATTCCAAATATCCTACACAGTAAACAAGTGTATAAATGGCAGGGATATTGCCATATTTTAGTCACCAAACATCTCTGACCTTAAATGTTCTATAGAAAAGCCAAGTCAATTTGCTCACTAACTGACCTCTGAATCACTACTTAGAATCATTAACCAATCATAAAATTTAAAACACTTATGTAGCTATTCCTTCTCTCCAGCCACTCCCCAGCTCTGCATGAATGTGGCCATTTGAAAAACACTCAAAGACAAAACACTCTTCACAATTTAGAACATCTGCCTTTGTGGTTTATTATTTAGGGTTAATGTTTGAAATGACTGATATTTTGTGTAGTTCCTTAATACATGGACAGGCTCTCCTGAGGGCAGGCAAGTGGAGTAGTTATCTGTATTCCTACTTTAACTGTTGCAGAGACTGTCTCGAGGTTCCCTTCTAATATAAAGGTCCTCTCTAAGTTTAGTTTGAAAAACCCATTTAGTTTCTTTGCACAGCGGTAACCAACAGAATGAAGTATTTTACATATATCTGAAAACAACTCTAATTCCACTGACACTTTAAAATATTAACTATCACTGATTGTTTCATAAGGTTTCTAACTACAGAAGATTCATTTCTAACTACAAAAAATTTGAAAATATCTATCTTTGCTATACGATTTTAAAACAAGATGAAGGGACAGAAAAATAAACATACTTTACAATTAAGATGACTTGTAAAATGGAATCATACCAACTAAGAATATTTGTTGCTATAAACATAGATAATTGAATGATCATGTATTCCGGTTTGTGTCTTTATTGAAAATTTAGAATATTTTGGTCTGCAATAAGTTATCCTCAGACTGGTTGTCATTTTTGGCAGAGAGCACTGTTAATCCTATCAACTATATCTTTATTACAAGGAAGCTGAAACTTTTATGAGCCCAAGATGGAATTCTGCTTGTACACCATTTCTGATCACGGAAAACTGATTCCAGTGGCTTGACATATTTCTGGACTTATTCATCTCGGAATTGGCAAGTGTGGAGGAAATGGAATCCCACCTCTCACCAAAGATAGAATCTTTTCTTGAATAACCCAAGTAAATGTCACTCAGCGTCTACTTACTACTTCCGTATCAGTACCAAGCTCCAAGGAGATTTATTACTTTGGAGGATAATTCTCATTATTAATGAGCACTAGTTCTTGTTAGTGTTAAGTAATTTGTGTCCAGTCATTTTGCAATTTTGATATATCCTCATTATTGAATGACATCACTGAATTAAACTACCTCATGCATAAGAGACCACATATGTTTTGTCACCCCCCTTCCTTGACTCCCCTACTCCCACTTCTTTCTTTTGCTCTCTCCTTCTCGCTCTTGTCTTTAACCATTAAGAATTTATTAACACAGTGTGTTCCTGTTCTCAGTGCTCACAGAAAACCCAATTCATAGGCTTGAAAAACAAAAATTAAAACGGCTCTTAAATTTATAACTGGCACGTTGAAAGCCAGTGATTGATTATTGCATATGTATTTACAAAGCTATGACTTAACAATCTGCTTGTACTGTTACCAATAAAGTAAGGTGATTAGGGCCTCCCTGGTGGCGCAGCGGGTTAAGGCCACACTGTGAAGCATCAGCACAGCAGTGCCAGTTCAATCCCTAGGCAGGGAGGGGACCCACGTGGTGAGGCAGCCCTCTCGTGCCAAGTCCGCTGCTCCCCTCAGCAGTGTATTTCAGTCAGATCTGCCTGTTCCGCTCCCTACTCTGTCTCTGGTGAATTCTCTCACCTCGCACACCTCTGGCCTGTACCCCTGCTCTTGTATGCATTATGCCTTTATGTAAGTTTAAAAAATCTTAAAAAAAAATAAAGGTGATTAGTTAAGCATTTAGAATACTATTTTGAGAAGGCTTATCGCAATTAGAGAAAAGTAAAGTCTGTGAGTCAGGCAGAACTGAATGATCTGATACTCAGGCAGTCCCAATTTCGGATATTTGTGACAAATCTATTGGACTCTGAATTAGCAAGTATTATCTGTTAAGATATTCAAATATTAATAGTTACAATACAAATTAGCTATGTATTGAGTGACCATTGTATTCTAGGCATTCTTTCTTAGATGGTGGGATACAAACGTGAGCTAAAAAAAAAACTCATGAACTAGCAGGAGCGGCTAAAACTCAACATTCAATGACCAGATGGCATATAAGTGAGAAGTGAGAGCTACCAAGGAATATGCGGCAGGGCCATCTGACAGTTCTATGGAAGACACCAGGCCATGCGAAGGAATAGTTAAAATTAATGAAAAGTCAATGATGGATGTTCTAATAAATTGAATTGAAAGAGAAAACATGTTTTGGCAGGAGAAGAAGCCTATGTGGAGACTGACAATGATGTATCTTATCAGATCAATGCAACAATGGCCATCGTGGCTGGAGCTGGTGGGAGGGTGCTGAACCCAGACCAAAGAATTGAAAGTCCAGGTCAGGGCCTTATGGATCAAGCAAAAATATGTAGACTTGAGGCTTATGCTATCTATCCACACCCTCAACATACTACAGATATTGTTAAATATTTCATCTTTGTTAATCCATATGTAACATAAAAACTTTTATTTTTTAATTTCAGTTTTACTAAATTGCTTATTGAATCTGCACTATGTGATGGCTTCACTGGCTAGTAGATGTCTTTGGCTGAGAGTGGCATGTTCATGTTCTATATCCATTTAGCTATTGTAATTGTCATCTTTTTCTTACTGATTTTTAAAAAATAGCTAGAGATTAAGGGATATCAATTATTTTTAAGAGATTTTTCCCCCAGTTATTTCCTTTCTTACTTTGTTAATTAACAAAATTGTTGAGTAGAAATTTTATAACTCTGTAAATACATTTATGGCTTAATAAATTTTTATTATGCATACATAGTAGGAGATATAGATATACTGTATATGCATAATAAAATCTATTAAGCTATAAATGCATTTATATAATTATAATAATGTATAATGATATCAGATCACATTACATACATAATCACTCTAGCTATCATGTGGAAAAAACAAGTAGAGAAGAGCAAAATTCAAATTATTCGCAGGGATTTGTTGTATCTTATGTAGATTAACACAAAGGAGGGTTCACTTATACAGGAAGAACTGAAGTCATTACTAAGGGTAGTAATTAAACTAAAGTTAGAATCTTAGCTGAACTTATGTTTTGGTGAGAAAGCATATGAATGACAAGTAGCATACTGTCTTTCAATAGGCATGTTTGTCAGATGTTAGTAACACCAACAGCCTCCACAAGGAAGGAGAAGGGAACAAGAATTGTGTTTTTATGGGTTGACTTGATACAGCAAAACTGAGGGACTAAGACTAGATACATATTTTACAGAAGAAGACGCTAAAGCTCACACAGGTTCAATAACTTTCCCAAATTTTCCAAAGGTCAGGATATAACAAAGATTTTTAGTTCCAACTCCAAATTTGATTCCAACATGTAATAAGAAAAATATTAAAGCGAGCAGAAAGAATTTTGAACTATGATACAGTAACACAGACTTGACAAATTGAGTTTTGAAATTGAATCATACTGGGAACATTAGGATTAAGGGGAAACTCTATGTCAAAGTCATTGAGGAGGACTCTTAAGGGTTAGGAAGCCACAACTCCTGGAAGTTGTCCAGGAAATAAGCTCCTGGACCTTGTCATTCCTGTTGAGAGGTAAATGAAAGCCATCAAGAATAAAGGGACGATGACCTCTTATTCAGACTAAGTAAGAGAAATAGGACTCAGAGATACAGAAATAAAGCCATAAGCCAAAGGAGTGATATAAGTCTATAATGAAATAAGGTTTTATTATTTTAAAAATATGTACTCAAAACCAAACAAAGAAAGGAAAGGAACAGCAGCATAGACTAAATGTAATTAAATATATATATATATATGTAATGGACCCCCCCCTCCACAGGCTCACTCATAACCAACTTAGAATCTTCTCTATGAGAGGCTCTCCCAGAGTTGTAGCTGGTTAATATGAAGTATCAATGGATCACCTTCCAGGGATGGTGTGGTAGCATCATCCTAACCACTAACAGAGTTGAGTCTGTCAAACTAGGAAGCTCTAATAGAACTGGAAGGAAACTCTAAGATTGAAATCACAGGGTAAGATGTGTACACTGAGGAAGAAATAAGAGTCCCCAAGAAACTTTTTTTTTCAGGTTTATGTGGGAAAGGGGTTCACAAAGAATGTTGATGTGCCTGTTCTTTCAGCCTAAATCCCAAGAACCAGCTCCTGACATATAATCTTCAATCACTCCTGAGAAACTTGCTGGTTCTTTATAAAGTTGCCAACTACCCAAAAAGGAAGGGGATTTTCTCTGTTCTTTTCCTTGTCACAAATACAATGATTCTTCATTAACAAAGATCCTGGTTCATCTATTGTTCATTAGACTTCCTATTTCAAATTGTTAATTCACTGAGAATTAATGGAATAACATTGTTGGACTATAACACAAATGACCAAGAGGAGCACATGGAAGAAGCTAGGAAATAGAAGACCACTTTTTGGTTATTTTAATAATCTAATGTATATTCTTAATTATTTGTGTGTCATAGGCTCTATGAAAAATAAAGTCTCTTCAAGGTGGTTATGGTTATCCAATTGATACCTTATATAACAATGGTCTTTGGATATGATATAATGTATTTCATAGTTTTATCACTGTATTACCAAAGAACAAATATTTACTAATTCTTACATTGGCTTCAAGTTAGCATACTGGCCTAGGGCCTGTGATTAATGAGACTGGATCTGAGAAACCATGCCATGGATAATTACTATTGAAAAGTACGATCCACTGAATTAATAATGCATTCCTACTAACTACTAACAATCATTTATACCAGCTGTACCTTCTCTGTAATAACAAACTGCTGAAATTATTTGCAGCTTCTAAAGTAGTTTATTGGCCAGGAATTCAAATATTTATATGTAGGTATCAACAGAGATGAAACTATTTAGGTGAGTTTAGGTTAACAATTAACTAGCTGCAATTTTAAATTTATTCTTGATAAATAATGTGGACTCCATTAATAAAAGACTGTACAAGCACAAAGTCTGCTGTGGATCAAAGTTACTATCTGTTCTGACTGGAGGACTTTGAGTCAGTCCTATAATAGCTGTAAGAATATCAGAAGCTGTAAGAATAACAATAAAGCAATACTAGAAAGTCATCAATAATTTCATTAAAATATAAATGTTTAAAAGCTATATACAACACATCTCTAAAGTTAAAAGGAATCTTGAAAGATGTTTCCTATGCTTCCTCTAAAATATACCTGTTTTCACTTTGTCCAGCTGACTCCCAGACCTTGTCCATATCCACACAGTGTTACAATTGTCGATCAGAATATATAGGCTTACATTGAGCCGTATATCTTGGCCATTTTTCCCTACAAAAGTGGAAACTGTATATATGACTTAAGCCACCTTTCTGCCACCCCCATTAATATATTTCCCATTTGTTCAGATTTACAGGTGTACCAGCATATTTTCCTGAAGTCACACTTTAATTACCAAGTAAAACTGTCTCTGTAATTAATTTGATTAATAAATGCTGAAATGTTTACTTCAAGAATCTTAAAAATAAAATCAATCTTTAAAATTTCCAAATCTAGTTTGACTTAGGAAACATGAGAATCTAAAAAAAAAAAAAAATGCACAGAATTACTGAGTTCTTAGGTGCAGAATGTCTTCAGAGTCTACAAGTTGTTTCTGTCTGCAAAAGATATCAAAATTTTTCTGGTATTTAGACTTCCTTGTTTGATTTTATAGATGCTTCCCCTTTGATTCAGAAAAGCTATTGCCTTCTCCCACTGGGTGAAAAGAAATTTATCTTTATTATCCAGGACGCAAGTAAAAAGTATTATTTGTGCTATTTTTTATATTTATCCCTTTTCTATAACAAATTTTGTATATGGATCTCACTACTGAGTGTGATTAGTAAAATTATCCTTTATTTAAGAAGTTAAATTAATCATTAACCCTTCATAAATATTTATTCTTATATGGATTTAATAAAATCAAATCTGTCTATAAAATATAAATACCTAATTCCAAAGAATGATCTAAATAATTGATGTCTTTAGGTTAGTTTGATTATAATTTGTTAAATAATATTTTCAACAGAGACTTTTTCTATAGTGCATTACGTGGGAAAGAGGGGGGAGTTAAGTTCTGATTCCTAAATTATTTTCAATCAGATTACAACATAATCATTAAAGTAAATTGATATTTCATGAGCTTTGTGAAATGTGCTTTTTACAGTGGTTTATTTTAGGGATACCATGTGCTTCTAATAGCATAGTGTATTCCTAAGAAAGATGACTTGTCTATATACATATATAAAAACACACTTAAATTTTGCAAAAACAGAGAAATGTTGTTACTCAATGGGCATAGAGAGTATTTATGGAACCCAAGAGAAAGGGAAATACAGCCAGCGTCAGGACCCTGGAAATAAAATCATAAAAACCATCAAAAATGAAAATTTTTCTTCTGAACCCCTTGATGCTCTTTCACTGGTTTAACACACAGTTTTTTGCTTCTTCTCTCTCTGCATGAATTAGATCTCAAGACCAAGAATCATACCACAGCACGTCTGAGTGTACAGACATATGTATTTGGGGGTGGGGGAGGACATGAATATAAATGCTAAACTCTTTCACTGTAGATATCATCATTACACATGGCTTGTATTTTACTACATCTGATGGGCTATCCATGTAGATTACAGTTATGAATGCCACTGGTCATGGAGATCATGTGATATATGCTATTCAGATAACTAGGGAGAAACAGAGAGCTACACAATTGTTTAAATATCAATAGATTCCAGAAAAACAGGATAGACGAGGAAGTTAGTGGGCCAGATATACAAATCAAACATTTTTTACTTTTAATTCTGAACATGAACACCAGATAACATTTCTTTTTAACTATCATAGACTTCTCAGTAAATTCAATATAAAATAATTCAATATAAAACAATTAGTTCAGTAAGTCAAATTAAATTCTATGTATAGTTGAACTACATATTTTAAGCATGTTTTCATAATATGCATGCCTTTTTAAACTGAAATTAAATCAATTATAAAAAATTTATCATTGAAAAACTCTATGAAAAAAATCTAACATTATTTTTCAGTAAGTGATGGCTGAAACCAGGAAGGCAAATCTGAATAAATCTTCAACATTAGAAAATCTATAATCATATAATGCACGTATACCAGATAATGAATTTAATGATGACTTTATTGACAAACCAGAATTCTAATTTGTTTCTGCAGTGTGCCCTAGATATCTGTTTAACCCTCTAATAAATCTTTATGTAACGATAAAGTTTTACCATATCTATTGTATTATTAATACTATCTGTTTTCAATATATCTCATTATTTAATTATAATTTCTTTAAAAGTTACTTATAAAAAATAAAAGATTCTATATTTTTGAAAGATGTTAAACAATATATTTCTTCAAACATATTCAATCAATGTTTAAAATTTCCCTTTATATTGTTTTTGACATATTGAGAGCAGCCCTAAATGTCTAAAGTAAGGAAATACTAGGAAAATCGTAGTGCCCTCATGAATTTTAAGGACACACTTCAACCAAAAGGCACGATGTAAAGCTTTTTTCTGTTCTTTTGGAATAAAATAAATCATGTATAAATAATAAAATAAAAATACACAAAAAGAAATAAAAATAAGTTATGTATATTGTAGCATGAATGAATTTTTAAATCAGTTTTTATTATTATTGAAGTAACATTACATTATACTATTATATAAGCTTCCTGGTGCATCACTGAGTAATAATATGTATGTATACTACATTTGAGTTTACCATTAAAGATCCAAAATAAGTTTTTAAATATTTTAAATTTATTTTACCTTAAAAATTTGCTAAACTTAAAATGCAGTGGTGATAAACTTGCCTTTCAGTAATTTATTATGGTTGTTTTCCATCATCACAGCTAAAGCTCATAATACAACTATGGATTTAGAACTTGCTGTCTACCAAAAACAACTTAAGTGCAAGTATTTTGTTTTTTCATTTAAAGCTTTTATTATTATTATTGAAGTAACATTGGTTTACAACACTGCGTATGATCCAGAAATGTAGAGTCCTGGCTCTTCAGGTGTATGTCACCACCCCCACCACCAAGACACCCATGTACTCCACCCTTGTCTGTTCAGCTCCTTTCACTTTTATTATATGATTTAAACCTTCATCAAACTGCACTAGTTTTATCCCACCACTACCAGCATCTGCCCTTTAGTAGATGGGAATAAAAGTTCAGATAGACTTAAGAATTCTGTGCAAAACCACCCCACTATCACTGATGTTGCAGGAATCCTAACTGGCCCACAATCCTTACAGCACTGGGAGCCTTCCAAGTTGGAGACCATACGGGCAACTGGACCCCTGGCTGCAGGGCTTGCCAAGATGGATGGCTGGGGCGTGGAAAGAAGACTATGCTTATGGCTTGACATTATTTCTAAGAACAACCTCCTGAAGGGGAAAAAAAAAAATTGATAGTTAATTTAATGTGGTTAGCATGTAACTGCGTAATTGACAGAATCCGTCAAGACCCTTATGAGATATTGTCTAGTAGAACGGCAGTGGCAGTACTTATCAGGATGAACTGGCATTTTAGGGAAACTGTTTAAAAATTATCTTTTATGTCTATAAGTTGTTCGTGAAACTTATATGGGCAAATTTTAATTTAATAATTGATTAACATAAGGTTATAAATATTTCAGCACCAGTAGACAAGGATTTTGTCCTTTTTGTATTTTTTTCTATAATTAAATCTTAAATAGGTCAAAGAAATGAAGATATAAAATTATTAACTAGAGTTCATTGAATATGGGAAGTAAATATTCCTTATAATGTGAGTCAAATCAGAAGAAAATGCACTGGAAATAAAATCAGCACATCGCTACTAAAAATTCACATCGAATTAATGCAGATTACAGTCTCATCAAGTCACCCCCCCCCCCGGGAAAAAAAGGGGGGATTTATAAGTGAGAGGTTTTTTTTTTTTTAATTTTATTATATTTAACCTCGGTGCAGAGGAACGTTAGCCACAAACTTGCCCTTCTCCAACTGCTCTTTCAACCCTGGAATTATTAATCCTCATCGTGTAGCGCTTAACACATGCTACTACGCGTAAGAGAACTATAAAGAGAACAAAGGCTTGTAAAGTGCCGAAGGAAGAGGATCTCAGGTCAGCTTGGTTGATGACCAGTGTTTAATAGTAGAAAATTACAGAAAATAAAGCGTAGCCCCTGAAGCAGCTCTTAATTCCAGATTGCTAGGGGTTAGGAGAGAAACTCTAGCAGAGAATTCAGATGAAAAGCAACATCTTGGTGCTCGGAGGTATTAAAACATAGACGATCTAATCAGTAGCCTTCTTACTGTTTAGTGTTTGGGGAGGACATCTAATTCACAAAGTGACTTAGTCTCTAATAATTGGAAAATCTTCTCCAGCGTCTAAAAATGATTTCAGACATCCGCCGGGCCACATAGCGATGTGATTTGATCCTTGATGTACAGATGCTCGAGGCTCCACCTTAACTAGGTGGTCTGGACAGTACAGGGCACACTCGCCACCTAGTGGGCATTGCTTGTCATTTTCCTCTCTATTAATCTGTTGGAGAATGCTTTTAAATCCCCCTTATATTTCATTATAGAAAATGAAAGTGTGTGTTGTATGTCTTGCTTGATACTGCAGCCAAGACATTCCTAAGGGTATTTTGCCATCTGAATAGTTTCAAGGATGTGAAAAGAAAATCCCTCTAAACAATTTATAAAATCTCTTAGGGGAGATCAAACTGATCAAGTTTTGCAAAATCAGTCCTTGTAAAAGTTCACACTGCTTCTCCATTCTTCTGTCCCCTTACAACCATGACCTAGGCATGGGGTCCCCAAAAATGTATTGTCCTGTCTGTCCCACTCATCAGTTTTCTATCTGGCGTCTCACATGAGTTGGGGGTGAGGTTTGCTCTCTTTTCTCTGTCTTGGCTTGGAAAGTGGGTCTCACCCTTTATTTGAGAATACTGATTCAGTTATATATTTTCCTTTTGTACCCCTCTTTACACTGTATTGTCCCTTTATCAGAGTACTCTTTCAAAAACTGATGAAGTAAATCTCTAATGCTGGAAATTTCGGCAGGATGACAGAACAAAGAGCCTGTTGGGATTTTCAGGGCTCATGTGCAGTTGTCACTTCCCCTGTGAACTGCCAACCTGCTTTACTTGACTATTTTACACCAGTCAAGCCTGTGGAGTTCCATGGGGTGGAGAATCTCCCCAGCATCCATGAAGTAGTTAGAGCCAGAAGTTATACCACTTTAGTGTCTGCTAAAGACACTAAAGGCCCAAGAATATCTGATATACTATGTACTCAACACCCCATATCTAAGCCTTCTCCAATGTGCCCAAAATTATCAGCTATGTCCACAATCCATACTTACAGGGCATATTTCTTCAGTGACCGCTTGATAGTTTCATCTGATATTTCCCATTACCTGGAAGTATCAGCAGGTAGGCTAACTCCACCTTTCTATACTTGCAAGAAAGTCCCTTCTTTCTACCTGTATTTGAGATCTGTTACTGGAGGGTGACTTCAGGTTGTCATAATTCATCCTTCTAAGGATCCTTTTTCATGTCCCCCAGTGTTTTTCTGCTTTGGTTCTAGATATGTGTACCTGATCCCCTCTACCATAATATTTAACCAGGTAAATCAAACATCAACCCATATAATAAATAGTTTCACTCAGCACAAAAGAGTCACACCAAAATGCTATCTGGAAAAATAATATAGTTCTTAAAAGGAAATGGCATTTCTGTTCAACATAATCAAGTTCTCTTGTACATGCTAGTAAGCAATATTCTATGGTGGGAGTATTATATTCAACTGGCAGTCATCTTTCACATGAAAAGCCTGGCACTGAATCCTAGCAAAGGTTAATCTGGACTAAATAGGGTTGGACATCTCCAGAGAGTCAGGACAATCATGAAAAGGAAATATATATATATAAATATATGGATTTCGTTAAGTGTGTAGGCTAATAAATGTTAAGAAAAAAACTGCCAGAAACTATATGCAATGACATACACTTTAAATATTTATTGTCTTGGGGTTTATGTCATTACTGTTATCGGCATTGATATAGTATTAAACCATTTAATGACATATCACTATCTCAAACACACGCACACATGCACAAACACAGCAAAAAAAAAAAAAAAAAAAGGAAAACTAGAGGGGAACATTGAATTTATTTTCTATCGACCAAAATGACTTCTATGTTTTGGTGACCTACTAGTTTGCTGTAAATAGAGTTAGTCAGCAAAGACTCATAAACTCAGTATCTTATTGTTAAATAAAGCCAATTTCAATATTGAATTAGATCATCTTATTATTGAAACATTGTTTATATATATATTACTTTATGAACTAACAATGAATGGTACTAAAACAAAGATACCCAGGCCTCCAGGAAGGCCTACGGGTTAAGTCTTAGTGCTATCACCACTGTGGCCTGAGTTCAATTCCCAGCCAGGGAGCTGACCCACATGGCACATCAGACCTCTCCTGTCTTACCCACTACTCCCCTCAGCAGTATATTTCAGTAGTGTTCTACTCCCCACTCTATCTCTGGTGAATCCTCTCAGGCCTCCAACACTTCTGGCCTATACCCCAGTTCTCCTATGCAAAAAAATAAATAAATGAAACATACTTATCAATTCCTAACTTTGATGTTTTACTATTATATATGTATTCAAAGCTATTTATGTTTATCATGTATACATTTCTGTAGCATACAGAGCAGAAATTTTATATATTTCTAAAATATGAATTTCTATTCACAATAGTGCTCATTATTGATGGAATATATATATGTGTGCACTATTGATGGAATATATATATATGTGCATGTGTGTGTGTAGCCCATATATATACATATATATATAGTTCATATATATATATATATATACGTGTGTGTGTGTGTATAGTGGAAATCAGCATATGCTAATTCCAGGCTTTTTCCTCTAGCCCATATATATCAGGGATGAGGCAGAGCATTGATAGACAAGACCTGGCCCAAGCCGAGTCTGTGACATTGGCCACATCTTAAACTCGTAAGCCTCTTTATCCTCATCTACCAAATAAAGTAATGAAAACATTGATCTTTGTAAAAATGTCGTTTCAAAGCTGATCCAATATGACTGCCCACTGAACAGACGTGAAGCAAAAGCCAAGGCATCCAGTTAGTACTTGCACTGAAAGAAAAGGAGCTTGTTTAACATAGTTGATCTTAACAAAGCATCAGCTTCATTAGATGTTTTATAGACAATTTTAAGAAAAATCCACATAAGTAGATGTTATCTAATTTTCTATATAAATATAGTATGTAGTAAATCAATTATATTTTGTAAATTGTGTAACTGTGAACTTTGTCCATTTGATTTAATGTTCTCTAATGAAGAGAATGAAACTTTGTGACATTTTGTCAGAAAAGTTGAAACAAAATTCTAAAGAGGTTTATCCCTCAAGTAGGTAAAATTTATTAAATATTGTGCGAGAACAGTATTATTTTAAGTATGCTTTGAAATACATTTGTCACATTGGACTATAGTGCTCTGTTCCAGACACTGAACAACTTTGCTTTGTAATAGGCACTTGGGTCTTCTAAACCGTACCACATTTTAATTGCAATGTGGATGCCTTTATGAGACTCTTTTCTGAATACTAAAATTACTTTTTTTGGGGAAGTTAATATTAGTTCCATTCCCATGTCATGAAAAATGGAAAGGACAGTAGAAAAAAATGTTCAATGCTATGCCTAAAAACCCAAGTTGTAGCCTCAGTTCTATCACTGATTAGGCCTTGGAAGAAAACAAAAACCATGTATTTTCAGCAAAATGAATTTTCAGTAAAAACATGTAGCATCAGTAGAATGAATTTGGTTTCTTAAATAACCACTTCCTCTCATAATTTATTAATAACAAAATCTCTGAAATGTCACTGAAACTAGCAGCAAATGTTAATTACTACTAACTTATTTTAATATATCTGCATTGGGAAAACATGAGAATACTTGACCCCACAGACATATACTGGTTGTTGCGCAGAGCTGGTGTCCACCAGGCATTAATAAAACCCAATAAAACACAGTGCATGAATGAATGAATGAACACTTTGAACACTTAGGCAGATGCATTTTTTTTTTCCTAAGATTCATCTCACTGGCTCCAGAAAAAAAAAATAATGAGGAGGCTTTAGAGTGGAGGAGATAATTTAACACTCATTTCAAAATGTAAAGGCATGTTCTTTCCTCCCGATTCAGTCTTTTTTTCACTTGTTTGAAACGCTCCAAGTCACCACCTGGACTTAATGGAGTGTGGCACTATGTGTGGTAGCAGAGCGAAGGTGCAGGCAAGGTCCTTGTTTGGAGAAATGCATAATCTAATATTCATAAGAGGGCTGCTAGGGCTTTTTTTTAAAAAAAAAAATTCAACTCGCCATGATAAGGCAATTTCTTGAAGTTGCTCTCTGACTGAGCAAATGACTTTACACATCTCCTTTGATAAGTGTCATGGCTACTGAAACCTGCCTTTGTAGATGGGCTCAATGATTCAGGGTATAGGCTGTAGATTTCAGATTGGGGTCTCAGCCACTCTGACCTCTTGAAGCCCAGGTCCAGTGAGCCTCGGCCTTCCCCAGGACAGGGTAGGGGGGGGGTCTCTACCAGTCACATGGCCCCTCACACAGAGGGAGAATCAGCTTCTGTGATCTCACACCCTGCTTTTCCCCAGAGACATGCCCAGTTATGATGCCAGATCTGAAGGACTCAGGGACATCCTTCAGTGCTCCAATTATTAGCAAAAATGAAGCAGATGGAAAGGGAACAATATCTTTTGCTAATTATCCAAATGGATGAGCTGACAGGACTTGATTCTCTCCCACAGAGCCAAAGGGTGGTGGATCCATAGCCAGTTTTGGTCATGCTGGTGACTGTCACCAAGCACAGGACCTTCTGCTCTCCTTTGCCTCTGGCCTGAGGCTTCTGTGTGGCAGCCCTTCCACTATTTCAGGATGGGGAAAAGGAGTTTCTACTGTTGTTGTTTCAATTATACTTTGCTTTAGAGACAGAGTCTCTGTTAAGTGATAGATAAAACATTTAAAATTCAAGTATACCAAATAAACACAGAAACTTGGATGTGTTTTCAAACATCCACACGTCCTTTGCAAATGTGTGGTGGTATTTCAGTGCATTATCTTTCTTGCAAACAAATGCATTGAAATATTTGTGCATTTCCTCTCCATTCCATATTCATTAGTCTCTCCAAGTCATCTTGCTGAAGATGTTCCTCCCTCGGCTCTGGTTGCCCAGCGTTTCAGCAGAGCCCTGTGGCAGGACACCTACAGGGACATTTTCTGCATAAGCTTGTTTGTTTCATTCTGTCCACAGCCTCCAGCAGCCCCACTAACCTCCACAGATGTCTCAGCAACCCATGTTGGGGGTCCCAGAAGAGGGCAGGAGAGGCAAGGCTCACACATCGACACGACAGACACAACAACTCATCCAGAGAACCAGACGCAAGCAGGTGAGTGGATAACACCAGACTTAAATGCAAAGCAAGCGCTTTCCACCCTCTGGGCTCTTCCCTTCCTTAGTCCTTATATTGCAAATTTTACACATTTGCAGAAAATATCACAAGCTCCCTCTCCACTTTTTCCACTTCATTGAACCTCTCAAAGGCAGTGGCATTACCTTTCTCTCACACCATTACCTGCAGTACAAATGAGCTACTTCCGAGGTTCATGCTCCTCATCTTCCACGAAATATTCCATTTCCTCTATGTGCCTCCAGACCCCTAGCATTTTAAAAATCCCATGAAGTTTCCTCTGCTAAGAGAAATAACGTGCTCAGTAGTATTATATTAAGGGAGGTGTTTAATTTCAGATCGTGTTTCTAGTCCTTTCTGGATAACTTAAGGAAAACAAAATGAAATTGGCTAGCAAGGGAGTTTGGAAAAGGCAATAAATATGTGCATGTGAATTGATTGGGACTTGGGATTCCATTTCTCTTATTAGCTAGGATGCCCTTGGCCAACAGAACTGGCTTTTATCACAGGAAAATGTTTAATCTTCATTTGGCATTGCAAAAATCACTCTCTTATGAATACAGTACTCAAGAAATAACAGATCTTCATATTCATCAGTCTTTGAAGAAAGTAAAATGAAAAAAAGTTGCTACACACTTGCCTCAGTAACTTGACACAGAAGGTGGAGTTTGCTTTCTAGGTCAGACATTGTCAAATGTGCAGATTTCTCTTGTCCTACCGGGTGGCTGGAGAGGAAAGATCATGGGCTAAACTTGGAAGGGATACAGAGGTCTAATGCAATCAGCTAACCTCAAACATTTTTAATTCTAGCTCACATGAAGTATTTTTCAAAAGGCATAAGTGTATTTGAAAACAAGAGCTATGTGCTTCCATCACATAGATGGTTTGTGCTTAAGTTGAAATTTGAACTCTAGTCCCAAGCTAGTGCTTCTTAGATACTTTACTCGCTAATCATTTGGTCTGTAAAGAATATGCACACAAATTCTCTCTTTCTCATGCACACACTCACAGACACTTAACACTTATCCACTTATCCTCCTTAGTAAGCAAAGAATGCAATGTTTTATGTTCTATTTTCCTATCATGTTAACAAATAACAACATCTAGTGTTAAGAAACCTACAAGATATTTGAATTCTTGCACAGTGCTAGTGGGACCTTTTAAATTGTGGGGGAGAAAGTGACAAAATATATCAAACACTTAAATGATCCCTTTGCCCATTACATCAGGTCCAGCAGAAAAAAAGATGACTCACCCAGAGCATGTGAATGAAAACAGATTGGACCGTGCTTCTTCTGGAGTTGTAATAGGACAATAGAACCAGAGCTCAGGGAACAAGTAAACACAATTTCCGTGGGGAAACTGTTCCCACCTCCAAGACTAAAAGGCAGGCTAATGTCTGGTCGGCATGAATGAGAGGGGAGGAGATTCTGCTTACAGTTAGACCTGAGGACAGGAAGTCAGAGCCAGGAACAATGTGGGTTCAATAACAACTCTGTCCTTCAAAAACACTTGAAAATCTTGCACATCTCAACAAAACAGTCCCTTTTGCAGTCACTTAATAAATCTTTTCTTCCTTTCAAATCATTTTAAATAAGAAAGTAGTTTGGAGGTTAAAATGACAGGAGAAACTTTCTATTTTAATTTATTTGGGAAGCAAAACTTCGAGAAAAGTCGTTAAATGCAAACTCGTTATTATGATGCTGATAAAGCAGGTGCAACACAATTTTAAACACTTTGAAACATTTTCTAAAACAAAGGTCATAGGTACCACAACCGCAGACACACAACTTCCAGAAAGTTAATCTAACACCTGGAAATTATAAGAAACAGAATCTGTAATAAATTCCATGCATTTCTCTAAAGTTATAGTTAAGCACAGTACAAATGGAAAAGCTCATGAAGTCTGAAGAGCCTCATGATGTCATGAAGTTTACAGAGCCTCATAATCATCGAAGACAGGAATCCTGTTGGGGCGTTTTCTTTGTCCCACCAGTGGTGTGGCCACAATAAATATGATTCTCTGAAATGACAATTAATGTAAGTTTTGGGGGAGAAAACAAAATTAAGGTTGTGCTATGATTGCATTTCTGAAACATTCAATGTATTTTAAATTTGCTGGGAAAATTAATTTATTGTAAAACTAATTTAGCCTCTAGACTCAGTATTACACACCATTGTCCCGCCGTGCAACCAGGGCCCAGCGTCCTTCACTCAGTAAGTGCAGAAACCCTTTATAATATCACCAAGGAGCACTGAAGTGCTCAAGAATGCTCCTTTGAACTGCTGTTCTAGACTATAGTCCTTTAGATAAGATGTCTTTTACTGAGTCATGATAGAATTTTAATATATTTTTAAAAATATAGCTATATAGCTTGATGAATTTTCACAATGTGAAAATACTCTGGTATTAAGTAAACTTGCAAAAGTCTCCATTAGAATTATAAAGGAAAAATAGCTGATGGTTGAAGTTCTGACCATGGATAAATTTTGGTTTTTATTTTAAAGATGTATTTATGTGTATAGGAACTGGGATACAGCCAGAGGTGTGGGCAGTAAGAGGATTTACCAGAGACAGAGTGGGGAGCAGAACAGACAGATCTACCAAAATACACTACTGAGGGAAGCCGTGGGGAGATAGGAGAGGTCTGCTGTACCATGTGGGTCAGCTGCCTCAGTGGGGATTGAACTCAGGCCGTAGCACTGATAGTGCTGAGACTTAAACCCTAGGCCACCAGGGAAACCCCATGGATAAGTTTTGAAGAAGGAACAGTGATATAGCTCCTCTTTCTGTAACTGGTGGCTGAAGCCAGAGACCACCGTTACCGGTAGGATCACCTGGAAGGGCTTGCTAGTGAGGATGGATAGGTCCAAAGGAAATGCAATGTATCCCTACAACGGATCCCTACGTATCCCTACTCTGATAAGAAATATAAGGAAATGCAAAAGCAGCTCCCAGCATTCAGTGTTTGGGATCCACTTTCTGGATTTCAGTGTTTTGGGATTGTCAGTGATTCCAGGGTCAGCCATTTCTGCCCCCACCACGCCAATCTTCCAGAAGGCTGTTGGCAGGCCAATGAAGAATGTGGAGAGGCTTCCATCAGCCAACCTCAGAGAGGAAAAGTCTGGAGGTTTCCAAGTAGCCAAGCAACTGAAACTATTCCTCCTTTTGCGACTGTTACAGCCTGGCAGGGATGGCAAAGACCTAGAGCCAGGGGCCTTGCTGAGCTGTGTGTATGTCTCTTTGTTGGGTTCTTTAGCTGCTGCAGCTGATTTTTCTAGTGTCACTTGTCTGGTGCTGTGCTGGGGCATCTGGACAGCTCCATGAGCATGTCCTGTTTGTCTCCTGTTGTCTTCATGGGTTGGATCTGGCCTATCGTCTGGCTGCCACGTGCTCCAGGCCTCAGTGACAGGAAGATGCCATCTTGGAAGACTTTGTGTCTAGGACTTTAAAACACTGGACACCTATTATTCTCAATGGCAAAAAGTTAAAATCCTTTCCCCTAAGATCTGGAACAAGACAAGGATGTCCTCTTTCACCACTGCTCTTCAATATAACACTGGAAGTC
>JAGFMF010011959.1:3138059-3199260 GCA_019455555.1 Galemys pyrenaicus | reverse complement strand
GATGGGAGCATGAGGGACTGAGGTGATGGTGCACTGGTGAGATGGTGATGGGGAATACATGGGGATTATAATTAATGGCAAGTATATGTAAATTTTAAATATTTTAATAAAAAATAAATAAATAAAAAACATGAATACCTACATTCTACAAAAAAATAAAAAAAAATAAAACACTGGACACCACTTTCGGTGAGGAAAACGGTCATTTGTGGCCTCAGTGATTCTTTGTCCCTGGTTTGGTAAAGAAGTCCCATTATATTGTTCTCTAAACCTGAGTAGTCTTATAATTGTGCACATGGGAGAAGAACTCAAATGTGCCAGTAAACTATTTGAGCAGTGTCGTTGGCCAGTCCTGATATCATTTCTAGACCACTCACTGAAGTGAAGGGCTCCTCTGCCTAACTAGGGTTCTAGAGTAGGTGCTGGGGATTAACTGTAGACAGGCCTACTTCATCTCCATATTTCTACACCGGAATCTGGTGCAATCTATAAGACAGGTCAGCTTCATCAAACACTTAACCAGACATGGCTTCCTGCAGGAAGGGGAAGGCGCTGGTGCCCATGGCTGTCCACCACGCCTGGCTACTTAGCAAAGTGACGCAGCTCAGTTCTTGTTCCATTCCATTCTCATTCTTATACATCAAGAGAAACACAGAAGGTGGAAAGAAAATTCAAAGACACCATCGTTAGGACTCTGAATGGAGCCCTCGTAGTTCTTGATGGCAACTCTGTGTGAGTAGAGGCTGTTTCTCTGATCAACTGGTGAAGGCTGCAGAGCAAAGCACCACAGCAACAGAATTTCACCTTCTGCAAATGCCAGGGTAGAGGAGAGGTCTGAGCTCAGGGGCCCACAGGGTGGGTTTCTCCTGAGGACTCTTCCTGGCTGGTAGATGACTCTTCTCCTTATGTCTGTACATGCTTTTTGTTTGTTTGTTAAATATTTACTAATTTATGCATACAAGAACTGGGGTATAGGCCAGAGATATGGGGGGTAAGGGGATTCACCAGAGGCAGAGTGGGGAGCAGAACAGGCAGATTGATTGAAACACACTGCTGAGGGAGCAGTGGGCAAGGCAGGAGAGGTCTGCTGCGCCATGTGGGTCCCCTCCTGGCCAGGATCAAACCCGTGCTGCAGTGGTTGTGGATGCTTCATAGCACTGTGTTTAACCCCTTGAGCCCCCAGGGAGGCCACATGGTCTTTTTTGTAATTCTCTGTGTCCTAATTTCCTCTTCTCCTAAGGTCATGTACTATAGGGTGAGGGATCACATCAGGGACCTCATTTTCAAGTAATGGCCTCTTTAAAAACCCTATCACAAACACAGTCCTGTTTTGCAGTACCAGGGGTCGGGAGTTCACTACATGACTTCTGAGGGTTCACAAACTGTACCTACTCTCTGTTACTATAAAACAGCATTGAGGATCTTGATGAGAACGAAGACGTTCCAGTGTGATTCCCCAGCTATGCCAGGTAAGTGTGCACTGTGCTACCATGGGTGTGATGTGCGATTTGGGCTCTGCAACCTGACTACCGCCTCCTCCGGGCAGGGTGGGGGTGGAGGGGCTGTTTCCTCTGGAGTCAGAAATAGACAAGGTCTGAAGAGATATATACCTGTAGGAGAGCAATTAGGATGACGCTTTGCTTCTCCACCACCAACAGTTTTTAACTCATTCTAATGATCACTTGGTGTGTGATAAAGGAACATTGAAACTGCCTTTTTTATTAGTGCATGCCACTGGTGCCCATGCATGCGCTGGAGAGCAGATGTTGGGCAAAATTCCCTCAGAGCACCTGTACCCCTTTATCACTGGGCCTTTTTACCTTTCCTCCCCACTCCTCAACCCCTCTAGTGGCCTTAATTCTGTAGTCATTTCTAAACAGAATTTAAATGGAAAGTGTCTTAAGAGTGACTGAGGGTTATTTGTGTGTATTTTCTGCATTCTGAAATTCTACGGAAGTATACTTACTGTTGCTTCCATGATGCCAGTTTTTAAAACACCATAGGTTAACCTTTACAATTATTTATATTAACCAAAATAGTTGTAAGAGTCATGTGGTTAAAAGTCAAGTGGTTAAAAGAAGTGACAGTTTTCTTAATGCCTTTCCTCTGTTCAGTTAAACTTATTATCCAAATTATAAAATTATTCTTCAGAATACACCTCTAATTTATATTTATTTTGAATGTAAGTAATTCAACTAATAAATGTCTTGGGAGGTAGTTATGGTACTACCAGATTATTTTCTGGTGAAATGGGCTTTGGTTTCTTTCCATAGTGCTCTGAAATACCATGTTCTTTGGTAATCTTTCTGGTAAGAGCAAAGAAATACCTTTTTCCCCCCTAAAACCAATGTTACTAAGTTACATATTTTCTTTTTACCTTTCAGTTTAGTTTTTCTTTTTACTGTTTTAGTTTTTAGTTTAGTTTTTAGTGATCTTTCAGTTTAATTTTACATTTCAGTTTAGTTTTTCTTTTTACTTTTTAGTTTAGTTTTTAGTAATCTTCTGATTTCTTCTCTAAGGATGTTTTAAAAATAATTGTATGAGTCGTTCAATATTATAATTTGGTGATTAATATAAATATTTATATCTTTTGCAGTTCTTCCTCTAAAGCTTTCATTAATTATATTGACATTAACTGATCAATCTAGTCATAGAACTATGTGAAAAATGAAAATCATTAAATTTGAGATAATATATTCTATTTGATTATTTTTAATGAAATTTAAAATTGATGTTATTTTGAGGATTTAAAAGTAACCAGTTGTACATTATTTTTCCCTTACTGGTTTTAGTCCCCTGGTTTTATGCACTTAATATTATAGACATGGTGAACCATAACTAATAAGTCTGAGTTCACAAATAGAAGGTTTAAGACTTTGGCCTTTACAAACTGTTTCATGTTTTCATGATATTTTGTTTGAAATTTGTATATTATTGTGTTTATTCAAAAATGAAAAATGAATGTGTTAACATATGTTTCTTTAATTCTTTAAATTTTCCTCTTCACTTTGCTTAGAGGAACTAAAATATCCACTTTCATTTTCTTCTTTTTTTCTAAAAATAAGGAACATGTGCTATGTGGTTTTTCAAGTCATTTAAGGGGTAATGCCATTTAACTTCTCTCATCTACTCTTTCCAGTATAGTCTTATTAAATTAGTAAGGGAATTTATATCAATTTGAGACAAATGTATAGACAAGGAAAGGAAAATTCAGTTGAGGAACTAAAAAAATCGGGAGAATCCAAGATCTATGTGGTATATGGTGCATTACTTGACTTTGCAAACGTCAACAGTCCTGTCACTTATCTAAATATTTATTATGAAAGGTCCTCAGCAAAGCATAGGGAATACAGATGACGCATTACCTAGTTCCGCCACTGGAGGCAGTAAAGTTTGCTTAGTAGTATGAAATCCCACTTCATTTTTAAATGGGCATTTTGAGAACATCATATGAATAGAGGTTTTGTAAATTATAAAAACATGGCATTTTGTGAAACAAACTGGGTGAAGAGGAAAGAGTGGAACTGATAGTGATGTAGTGGTGGCTGGTGAGAGAAAGTTGAGCGAGATCAAGGAGTCTCAGATATTAGATACAAGAGTGCCGCGTCTTTCCATCAGTGTGGTGAAGTCATCAGATGTCTCCTTCCTATTTCAGACCATTTTTCTCTGAGCTCATGCTCGCTAAAGAGTCACTAGACAGTCATCAGAATTGACTATCTTCGGGAAGTTGATCCTTTTAGGGTGAAGTTGATTATATTGAGGTGAAGTTACCTGATGAAACACCAACACTAAGAAGAAGGACAAAGACCAGAGCCTTTTTTAATCAATCAGGAATACTGAGTATCAACAAGATGCGTGTACAAGTCATTCCCTACCCAATCCACCCCTTTGGATTTACTTACGCGATGGAACTTACGTGATATACCCCAGTCGGGAGACACCCCAACAGTCTTTCTTCCTCGAATGGCTGCTCATTGCTATGAGAACATGAACTACACTTCCTCAGCGCTCAAGTTTAAAAAAAAAATGTGGTGAAGGTTCTTTTCATAAATTATAGCTGTTATAAGTGATAAAATTGACCACGGGCACACTTCAAGTGTATTAAAAAGTACATTATAGTATTTTTTACTCTCCAGCTACATAAGTCTGAAAAGTGTACTATAAACACAGAGAATTTGAATATTGGCATTTGAATTAACTTGTTATTTATTACATGTAAGTATATTTACAAAGATTATACCTAAAATGAGAAAACTAAAAATTTATAAACATTTATTACTGATGCATGGCATTTTGACCCCTGCAAACACCTGGACACACACACCCTCATGCATACTTTGAATTACCCCAGGGAATAAAAGATTTAGCTGACTTTTTTCAGTGACTTCCAAGATGGAAGCATTGCATTATTATTTTTTTTTTTTCTCCACTGAGGATTTCAGCATGAGGGAGCAAGGATACAGAAACTTCAGAGGAATGAAAATGCTAAGCATCAGTCATCAACCCTTCTAGAAGTCACCAGCAATGCACCTAGAGCTAGTGACCTGAACTCCCACTAAACCAGTGTTGCTTCTGTATTTGACATTTATGATAATGACATAGATGGGGTGTATGAAAACTGGCACATACATGACTTCACATTCTTTGTGAAGCGAGAGTCAGAGTTTTTCACAAATAGTCACAAATGTGTGGTGTTCCCAAAGGAAATGAGCAAACACAGTACTAAATAGTCAAATAAATATTTGACAAATAGTCAAGTTATTGCTACCTCACACTACTTCTTGGTTACTAGAATTACATCGCAACAACAAAAGAACAAAAGCACAGAAGGATGAACCAAATTAAAATATCAGTTTACCTCAAAGCACATCCACCTTTGTTGCCTCTCTGATGCAACCTTATTTCAAATAGGTCTTTAAAGGGGGTGGGTTAGCTGCCAAATGGAATGTGACCTCAGTCTTAACTTGTTGTGTGAGCCCTTAGGGATTTGAGCAGACAAAGGAAGATAAGGAGAAAAAACAACCCAGCAACAACAAATTTAAATGAAAATCAAACTAATTTTGGAATCAGGGAAAATTCAATCTCATACCTTCCATAATAGAATATGCAGTTTAATGAGGAATTGTATGATTTTATGAATTATTAAAGAAAGATTCAATTAGTCTACTCCACATAGTAAAGTAGGTAAGTGAGCTAATATATTGGAAATATTTTAAAATAAGTTATAAATGGAAAAACCATCTTCACTCTCTCCTCTCCATTTCTGGTTAAATGCTAACCAAGCAGAAAGTTCAATAGACCAAGATACCATTAGTTATTATATTATCACATGAACTATCTTGATTATCATTAAGTTATAAGACCACATATATTACATATTAGTGGAATTGCTATAATAGAGGAACTTTAATATTTGAAAAACATTTTTAAAAAGAAGCCATTAAACATGTTCATTGTGAAGAATATAGTTAAGCCCACACTGATACTCATTTTACAATTATCACATGGATCAAACTGAAATAGAATTGTTCTTGGTTTGATGTAGATAATAGAAAAGATAACTACAGATGACATAGTTTTCTCAACTCTGCTTAAGTGAAAGGAATCTTACCACCTCATTTTGCCTGGTAGGCCACTGCATCATTATATGAAATTAAAAACATTTTGAACTAAGAAATCTAACTTTTAATGTTTTGGCAGTAACTATGCAAAGTAACTTAAAATGTTTTGGCAGTAATTATCACCTCCAAGCCTGCTCCACTCAATACCTTCACCACTGCAAATTGAGGACATAATAATTGTAGTCAACCCAGTTTCCTACTTGGAGTAAAAAGAATATTCTTAGCCATCTTCAGTTTCAAATTAGTAATGTCAATTCCTATTGTTTTAAACAGTGAGTATCTTTTCCTCTTTTTGTTTATCTTTTTTTTAATGCTCAAATTCTCTCAAATAATACACCCATTTATTATATTATGGTCTCTGTTCCACAAAATACCATTTAATTTGACTAGCTTTTCTGATGCCACTTAACTTTGACACCTGGCATTATTAAAAAAGAAGAAGAAAATAGAAGGGGAAAGTCTGAGACATACTTAAGATCACTTTGAGGATCTTAGATATTTGGGTACTCAACATGCAGACATCATATTGTACAATGTGGAAACCCTCTCCCAAATTGGGGCCAGGGTTTATCATGTATATGTGAGTGGTGAGATTTCCTGCACCTCAATTTTTATTGATTCTGCTGCTAAAATTTATTTTTTTGCAAATGGTCCCCACTATAATAATTTTGTGTGCTCCAACCTGTCAAGTATCTAGAAGGAATTAACAATGAAGATATTAGAAGGATGGAATTTCTTTTTAGACCTGATGCCTCAGTAATAAGCTCATTCTTATCTACATGATGTGAAGCACTATGGTTGAGTACATGACTTGAGCATATTGCTCTTCCTTCACTGACATAAAAGCCTTTGACTGGAAGGGTTATCTCTTTTTAAGTCATCAGGAGACACTAGAGTAGGCTTTGGTCCATAAATGTCTTGAAGATGAGGTAGACTGAAAAAATTTGACCAGACCAGAAGGAAAAAGAATCTGCAATTTTTTTTAAGTCGGATGGGGTGATTTCTTCCAATCATCCTTTCTTCATAACCACCCAAACTGATTGTTCTTTGTTATTCCATCTCATTGTTGACTTTAAGATTTGCCAGTTTAGACCAGTCATTAGTGTTTCTGAATGCATGGGTTGCCTCAAAGCAAACATTGTACCCTTTCCTTTGGTGTCTATACAAGATTTATTGTTGTCAGTCTGAAACTATGCTGAGAGATTGTTTCTTATGGACATGCTGAGGAATTAAATGGAAAATACCTTATAAAAGAATGTATGTCCAAAGGCAGTGGCTTTGGCCAGATGTAAGGTGACCTGGCTGTGAGATCTGTCACCTCTTTGTTTACCAGCATTGGTTTGGCTGATCTGGTTGGCTATATGAGTGTCCTCTTCCTCCCTCACCACTCCATGTACCCCGCTCCTGAAGCTGCACCTGCCCTGAATAAAAATGGATCATTCTCGAGTAAAGGGAATACAAGGATTTGGAGTAGCCACGATCCCCTGCTAGAACCTCCAGATAAGCTCTCAAGGAAATAAGCTTGCAGGAGTTTCACAAACTTCTCTAGTTGTAAGTAGGCCAGAGATGGTGTTTTGTATTAGTTACTGCCTTTTTCTCTCCCTCAGCCTTAAGAAATCATTTATAATTTTATATATTACTTTTTCTGCATGCAGTTTTCTGTCTTCTTCAGTAATTGAACAAGGAAATATCACCATGCCTCTACTCTCATTATTATTTAATACCTAAAATACACCCAGGAGGAGAATTCCAAGATGGACTGTATTGTAACTTTCTGCCTCAGTACACATTGCTCTGTTCACTTTTATCAAAAGTGTTAGATCCTGTTCTAGGAACAAAAGCAGACATGGACATGGCCTCAAGTCCACATGATAACTGTACACCCCAACAAAAGAAAATATATCCACAATGTGGTACTTTTGCTTCTTTGATTCTGCTTTCATAGGATTTTGTTAATTTCCTGTTCCATCCTCTCCTTCAAACTCCATGCTTTGAAAAGAAGTTATATATTGAAATCTTGAATTAAATCAACTCAAATTAACATATGTGATTTACAGTTTACTTGCTGAAATAAAACATTCTACCCTATTTCCTGTCGTGCAAAATTCATAATCAGGACAGCAACAGAAGCATAAAAGTTAAAGAGTATACCTGACAAACAGCATCTGTGTGAGATTTCCTATAATCTTCTTGATAGGAAGATCATACATGTCTAAATTGAGCTTGTTACTTTGTAGTCTGGCTACTCAGAGCTCAAATATCTTAGACAATGTGTCAAGATTCAATTTTAGTCTATATATCATATAGATGAATTAATAAGTTCTAACAAAGCAAGTGACTTGCATTATAGAACCCAAATTTCACTGAGCATTTGCACATGATAGTGTTCTTATATGTTATTTAGGAGCCTTTCTATTGTGGTTCATAGTATTTTACACTTAAATTCACCTTTGAGAGTAAGTCATAAGAAATCCTTGTTCCTGGAGACAAAAGCATGCTTTCTTCTTTGAGTACTCATACTTTGACTAGACTACTTCTACCTTATCCCTGGATTTTGCAAGAAAGAAACCACTCTTTAAAAAGAAAATTGGTAATGTTGGTTTACAAATTGGGTAAGCTTTAGGAGTGCAAATTCACAATTCTTCAAATATTTGCCCACTACCCAATTGCTAATACCCATCAGGAACACCCAATTGCTCCCCATCTACCCACTCCTCTCACCCTCCCTGCTGCCCCTTTGATAACTACTTTTTTGTTGTAAAGAATCTAAAAGTTGTTGCTTTGTTTTGTTTTATGATCAGTTACTTTTTTTCACATATGAATGAAATCATCTGGTATTAGTTTTCCTCTTTTTGACTCACTTTATTTAGCAAATCACCAACCAGTAAAATAAATAGTAAATATAGTGAGTGGGAAAAATATCTGTGCATAACCCAACTGATTAAGGGCTGATACCCAATAAATATAAAGAAATTATGGAACTGAACAGAGATAGCAATTAACCCAATTAACAACGGGCAGAAGAGCTAAATAGATACTTCTCTAAAGAAGACATCCAGATGGCCAATAGGCTTATAAAATTTTTCACCATCACTTATCATCAGGAAAATGTCAATAAAAACCACATTGGGATACCACATCACACACATGAAACTAGTCCATATGAAAAAGATGAGAACAAGTGTTGGTGAGGATATGGGGGTAAAAGGAATCCTTGTATACTGTTGGTGGGAATGTATAGTGGTCCAGTCCTCAGAGAAAACAGAGAAACTTGAAGTTCCTCAAAATATAGATCTAGCATGGGACTCAGCAATTCTACTTTGAGGTATCTAACCAATGAATACAAAAACACTAATTCAAAGAGATATATACCCTCCTATGTTTACTGCAGCTGTATTTACAATAGTCTAGTTATGGAAACAGCCTATGTGGCCAAGGACAGAGGAGTGGATCAGAAAAATATGGTACACCGCCATTCTCACTCCCCCCCACCCCATACACACACTGGAATACTACTCAGCTGTAAAAAAAAAAAAAAAAAGACTTGACATTTGCAACAACATGGATGGAACTGGAAAGGGTAATACTAAGCAAAATAGTTAGAAGGAGAAACATACTGTATGGTCTCATATATGGAATATGGAGAAACAAAAAAAAGGGCTGGTAAAAAACCAAAAATAAACCCTTGTCATCTTAGTGCAATACTGAGGCAACCAGAAGGGGAGGATTGCAGGTGAGGTGGGAGTAGAGGAGGGTGGAGATAGGGAAGGCTGGTAGGATGGGGGGATGGGGGCCCAGTGGACATAGAGGAGGATTATTGGGGCACTGGTGATGGGCAGGGTATGACAACATACATTTATCAAGCTTTAAAACCTATAATCTCCAAAACAGATACAAAGACATAAAGAAACTTTACTTCAACAAAGATAATTTGAAATACATTAAAACAATAAAAATAAGTTTCAGAATTTAACCTGTACTTTATTCCACAGATCCAATAACTTGCCTCATACATCAAGAGACCTCATTTTCTCAGTCCTCTCAAAATCAAACACATTTTAAAAATTTTATTTCAATATGCATATTGTTCTTTCCCACTTTTTTAGCCTCAGTAAATAAATTGCTTTTCTTTATGTTCACACAACTTCAAAATATTTTGTTTTCCTTGAGGAAAGGCTTATTTGTCCATCCAAAAATGTTGCAATGATTTTTGCAAAATTTTTGCAATGATTTTTGTACTGTGAAGTTATTGAGGCATAAACGAAATCTAGGACTTCAATTTAAAATTTGGTATATTCATGTATATTATTAATTATAATAAGAGTAGAGAGCACCTTTGTGCCCTGTAGTATATAACATGTTTAATTCCTTGTGTACTCTAATTGCATGAGTATACTCTTCTCATCATTTTAAAGGAGGAAGTAAAGACTCACGGGTTTCTATCTTCACACCTAGTTCTGGGGTCACACAGTGACCCCAGAGACTATCCTCAACACACACCTAAAATGTCTCCTATATGCTCACCTGATTATAGTTTCGCAATCATGACTTTTTGTAACTGGGTATTTTCCTAAGAGTTTATGACTAAGAAGTTGCAGGTATGGATGAAACCTTTCCCTCTTTTTCCCTTTTATTTACACCCTTTTTTTCTAGTCCTCCTTTTCTTCTCTGTAAGTCTGATTTGATTTGAAACCACAGCACCTTAAATAGAAATCATAAGCCAGTAACACTAAAAGCTAATTATTAGCATATTGTCCCTCTCTCTTTAAATGCACATTAATAAGATTTTACTGTGCCCTTTAATTTTCAAAGCCTGTGTATTTTTTATTTATAGACTGCATTCAATAATCCCTTGTCCACTGAATAAAAGGTATATTTTACTTTTTGAGGTTATGACATTTTTCTGGGGATACTTTTCATAAATGATATTTTCTTTAATCTTTAAAATAATCAAATAATAGAAGATTTTTCAGTGTAATCATGATAGAAATTATAGGTTAGATATGTCAAAGCCAAAGCTCAAAATACCACAAAGAAAGTTAGTTTTTAATTGCAATTCTGTAGAACATTTATTTTAATTATGTGATGATTACACATGCGTGTTAGACTATAATGGAGAAAAACCTAGGTGTTTAAAAAGTGAGGAATGAAATAAAGAATAAGATCAGGTTCTATATTCTAAATATTACAAATTGGTGTAGTTATCTCTATGTCTCCAGTTTCTTAAATTTGATTCTTAACTTCAAAGATGTGTTATACAAACCTTAAAACCACTTCTAACTATACCCTTTTTCATTAATATTAAACAATGTAAACATTAGTTTTTAAAAAGATTTATTTATTCATGCATATAAGAACTGGGGTACAGCAAGGGGCACAGGGGGTGAGTGGGTTCACCAGAGTGGAACAAAACAGGCAGAGTGACTGAAATGCACTGCTGGGGGCAAGGCAGGAGAGGTCTGCTGTGCCAATTGGGTCACATCCCTGACTAGGATCAACTTGTGCTGCAGTGGCTACAGATGCTTCATAGTTAGGTGCTTAACCCCTTGGGCCACCAGGGAGGCCCTGTCAATATGAATTGTTTCTAAACAAATATCTACTGAGAGTTTTGTCCGATTAACACTAGCTGTTGTGCCTTCGTTGGGGGCCTATAAAATTGACTGGAATTGCACAAATCCCTTTGAGCTCATGCTGTCTTTCCAATCAGGCTTTCTTGAAATTAATATGTGATTAGGATGTGAAGTATATGTCTGTTCTCTGGGCAAGTGAACATTGTGAAAAGTCCCAAATCCAATGGGATCCTTGCTTGAGAGTTCTCCTGCTTGGCTTGACCTCCTATTCTATCTCAGTAGAAAATGCACCAAGCAAGGATCTCCCACTTCCAGAGAAAGTGTGCTGTGTCTTTCTTGGACAGAGCAATCAAACTCTAAGTTTTTCTATTCTAGTGAGATGCATTTTTCTGAGGAAATTCACTGGCTCCTGGGCACAGCTCAATAGCTGCCTTTTCAGAAAGAAATTCCACTCCCAGGACTGCAGCTACAGAGGTACCTGTTTCTCCGATTGTTGAAAACTTCTGAATTTTCCCAGTGTCTGTGTTTGTCACTTCAAGGTGTCATTAAAACCAACATATCTTGACTTTTTGTCATTGGGCTTCGAAAATATGGGGAGGAATTTTGAAATAATTTGCCATGTGACAGACTATTTACAGATCTGTGAAATGATGATGATAAGGAGAACATTACTCTGATGATATTCAGAGAATATGTGCAGATATTAGAAGTTACCCAATCAACATTTACTTGAGTATAAAAGTGATACAGAAATTTTTTATCTCTTTATCTGATGATGAAGCATCATCTGTGAATACAAAAATGTTATCTCTTGTTTAGAGCTATAATCCTAGCATCTAGCACAATCCTCATTGCAATACTGGTAGATACGCACAAATGCTGGAGATAGAAGTGATTTTTAAGTATATCGCAAGGAAAACTATAACTTATACCCTGTGATAAGGTCATGTTAATATAAAAGTATGAATCCAATAATTTTTGTTGAAGAAGAGGATGTGAGTGGTAGGTAACAGAGTGTATCTATCTTTTCTTACTTACACAATTTTATATATTTTATAAAATAATGCAACTTGCACCTCTTCTTCTATCTTCCTTTTGTTTTCTTTTGTTGTGCTTTTGACTCCCTTATTTTCTCTATTCTGGAACTTTGACAACCTTATATCCAATTACAGAAACATATTTCACATCATCATATACTGCCTTCAGTTATTTGCAAATAGAAAGTGATATCAACAATGAATTCACAATCTGGTACAACAGTCTATATATAATGTCAAGTGGACATCTGATGAGATAATTGTACCATGATTGGATTATCAGTTTTGCAGGAATGTGGAAGTAGATGAAACAAGTTTGGTGGTCCCTACCTTCTCTCTTCCAGTTATAATCAAAGTTTAAAAAGCTTCCTAACTTTAAGATCTGATGATAAAAACTAGTGGCTTGGAGGGGAAGAATTCAGCACTGGACTCTAAGGAATGCTCAACCCTGCAAAAACCATTACAATACAGTTTATTTCCTTAGGTATCCTGTATATCCCCTGGTCCTTCTGCATCTAATCAATACAATTCAAAACAAAGGTATTTGCATTAGGAAGTGTGACATCATAAACTTTCAACCTGGCCACATTGTAACCAGATGAAGGTGAGGGTGAGTCTATCTCCCCCTGGTGGGAGGTCTTAACCTCCCTGGAGCTTTCTGTGATGCTGGAGCATTCTGTGATGCTAGGGCACTCTGTGATGCTGTCTACCTGCTTTTAAAAGAAGGTTTTGATCTGTTTCATTTTCCTCATTAAGAGAAATGATTGCAAACTGGTGAGAAAGATATTCTGAGTAAAGAAAATACCCTCCGGTATGTCATTTCCTGTTCCAAAACAATTAGATACTTACTGCCAGTTCTTTTAGCTCAGGAGCCTCAAAGATGGATTTGTTTCAAATCTGCTTGAGGTAACCACTGAATGACATCCATTGAGTTGCTGAATCGATTATACTTTCAATGGCTTCCTCTTTTATTCTTCTATTAAAAAACTCCAACATCACTTTAGTGGAGTTGAATGCAATGGTCAAAACAGACATATTTTAAAAATGGACTTCGGAAAAGTTATGTATGATAACATGCGCTATGGCTATTTTCTATGAGTTCTTAGGAATTTTCTATGACCTCTTGTCCACCATAGTGTTTTGCAAGTGTTCATTGGCTTTTGACCATCTGTGGAAATTCAGATAAAAGGGGGCATTTTATAATCCATAAGACTGCGTTTAGTACATTATTTCATAGGAGCCGAGTTTTACAGGGTGCGGCTTCAGTGTTTCCCTTGTTAGTCATCTGTGTATTTCTTCATTTTCCAGATTGTACCCAATCTGCTCTTCTTCCTAGGACAAAACATTCCTTTAAATCAATACGAAACAGAGCTCTAATAAAGAATGCTGAATCAGGCCCATTACCAACCTACTAATTATGCAGTGAACACTCAGTCCTGTTTACAGGGGACCTTCCTGAGACCTAACCATCACATTAAAATCAGAGTCTATTCCAGGAGCCAGCAAGTCTCCATAAAAATTTTATTTATCTTGAAAGGCAAATGCTTATTCATTGCATAACACTGAAAGACAGGGTTAGTCCTGCTTCTCCGCCCTCCCTAAACATCCTTAGTAGCTGACCCATAATTCTTAACTGTGTCAGTAAAGTCAGCGAAAGGCTAGGTTCTGCAGCCAGATAAGAAATAAGTACTTTCTGCAGAACCGGTGGAAGGAAAATGTAAAGAGGATGTTGCGTGAAGAGGTGTGAGCTGGGAGAAGAGCTTACGGTTTATTATGGAAATTATCTAAATGTGAAAAGGAAAATCAGGGGTCTCGCTAGATATTAATTATTGTACTTGTAATGCTTCAGCTACCCTGAAGGAGTTGTCCGTCTGCTGCTTATTTATTTCAGTTTTGTGTTTGTGTCTGTTGATGTGCGTGTTTGCCTGAGTGTAGTTTTCCTGGCAGCAGCGCGTGTTGGCTGTACGTGTGCATATTTATGAGTATGAATTAATTACAGATTGAAAACATCTGCATTAGCTGTGTCTGCAGTCCCCGCTGCTCGCTCCAGCCGGGATGCTCAGCTCCATCACTTGGTGTTAGGACCACTCGGAAGACCTGCCTGTCGGACGCCTGATTGTGGCTCCCGGGGGGCCGGAGCTCCGGGAGCCTGTACCATCTCTATCTGAAGGGGAGGAGAGAAGGAAAAGAGGAGGCATCCGAGCGCAGGGGTTGTGTTTCCTGCAGCTGGGTAGGGGGCAGCCAGGGTTGGAGCAAGGTTCCAAGATTACGCTGCAAATTCCCAACTTCAGCACCGCCTCCTGCCTGGAGAGAGGCGCGCGTCTCCTACCTCCGCACCCGCCCCAGCGGGTGACCCGGGCCCGTCAGTTTCTACTCCCCGTGGCTTTCTAACGGGGCGAGGACCCGGCAGGAGGGTTCCGATAGCCAGAGGGGCCCGGTAAGGAGAAGGTGGAGGAGGAAAAGGAGGAGGAGGAGGAGGAGGAGAAGGAGGAGGAGAAGAAGGTGGTGGAGGAGGAGGAGGAGAAGGAGGAGCCCGGGAGGGGACTGAAGAAGGGGAGAGCAGGGCGGGTTTCCCCCGCCTCGCCCGCCGCCCGGCTTTGCAGGCGCTGCTGGCGGCGGCGCGTCTCAGGCTCTCCGGCTGCTGCGCCCAAGCTGCCGCGCGGCGTCCCCCGCTCCCCAGCCAGGGAGATGCCGCCCCGCGCCGCGCCGCGCTGAGGCCGTGCGTGCGCCCGCCGGGGGCTGCGCTCCCGCGCCCACACCTCCCCCCATGTGAGCCGCCCGCCCCGCGATCCGAAGCCCCGGCCCGTCCCGCCGCCCCGGGGCCAGGGGAGCGCCCGCCGCGGCGCCCGCGGCTCCTGCAGCGCGCCAGCTCCGCCGCTCGCCCTTTTCCTCCTGCTCCCTCCGCACCGCCGGTTTTCCTCCGCGTCCTTTGGAGAATTTTTTTTTTTTCCGAGCGGGAGAGGGCGGGGTAGGTGTCCCCTCCTCGACTCCCCCTCCCTCTCGGCTGGGTTTGAATTTCTTCCCCCTGGCATTTCACTGGCTGGCAGCGCAGGAGGCGAGACCCGCACGCAGGGACTCGGCGGCTGCGACTCCCCGGCGCTCCGAGCCCCGCAGCGCGGGAGCCTGGAGGGGGGCGAGCGGGCAGGCGACACCGCGCCGGGGACCGGGCTTCCTCGGGTCGGGGGACAGCGGTCTCCCAGGGAGAGCCCCGGAGAGGCGCGGCGTCCGACCGCAGCCCGCGAGTGGAGCCCGCGAGCCGCCGTGCCGAGGATGGTGGCGGCGCCGGGAGCCGGCTGCGGGGCAGCGCTTTCGCTCTGGATCGTCGGCAGCCTCCTCTGCAGGGCCTGGACGGCTCCCTCCGCGTCCCGTAAGTAGCCCTCCCGCCCGCTTGCTGCGCGGGGAGCGGTGTCGGTGCCGCAGGGATGGGCCACGCCGCTGCTAACTCTGAGGGGCGGTCGCCGCTCTGCCCCCCTGTCGTGTGTGTGCTTGGGGGCTCGCTGTCACGCACCGGCAACCACTGCAGCAGCGAAACTCTGAACCCCGCGCTCCTGGTTTGGTGGAGAAGGTTTTGACGCGGGGATGTTTCTGGAAAGTTGTTCTGATCCTGGAGAGGGGTGGGTGAGGACTGGGTTAGAGCGACCGGAGTCGGTGACAGCGTCTTAGGAGTTAGCCTTTCACTTCGGTGTGTCTGTGTGGAAGGAGTTCATGGCCTTTTGCTTTGGATGTCAGTGCAGGAAAGTGGCGATTATGGCAAAAATAAGTTTCCGATTTTGATTGGTGGTTTTAACGGAAATGAGCCCGGACCTGGGCTCATGAGAGAGGATTCTTTCTGGAGCACCTAGAGTTTGGCACCTATGGGTTGCTCTTTTATCCTCCCCCCAACAAGTTAAGGGCCATTTATATTTGCTTATGAAAATGGAAGACTGAGTCCAAAGCTTGATTCTTTGGCAGTTTGATGTAATGCAGTCCGTTGGGACCGGGAGGGCAGAACATCATTTCTGTAGCAAATAACAGATTTCTTTAGAGTTCTGAAGAAAAGGATGAGGTTCAGTATGTTTATCTGTGTTTTAGTCGCCTTAATAAAAAAAAAAAAAAGAAGATTGTTCGTGGTTTGGTTGGTTAGAAAGAGTAGAAAGAAATGGAAGATTCCAACCCATCCTCCGCATTGCCTCCAAGTGCATGCTGTGCGTCTAGGGAGGAAATGCGTGGTCCGGAGGCCAAGAAAGAGTTAAATGCTGGGGAGATTGTCTAAGGGAATCCTAGAATAATGTTTATCAACCGGTACTTGCTTTTGAGAATGAGAAAGGGAGTTAAAGAAGATTCATGGAGATTTTAGAATTTAAAAAGAACTGGTTTTCATTCAGGAAAAAAAAGTTTAGTTTTTAACAGAATCCATCATCACTTAGGTCCTATCCCTGTAAGGTCTTGGGGTGCAGGAAGGCATCTTTAACTACAGGTGAATATTCATGTTCTTGTTCCAATGTGTAAATATTAATGGAATAAGCAATGCAAAAGCAATTTACAAGTAGCCCTAAAGAATCCACTACATAATAATAAGATAAACCTGTATTACTCTTTTGACAAATTTTCGCCAGTGCTGCATTTGTTTCTCTTGTCTGGCAGCTAAAGACCCAGAACTCATTAAATGGCAATTTAAGTTTGTAATGAACTTGGAAAAAAATTATAGATTTTTCCACGAAGCAAAGTAAACTTCACAAAAGATATATTATTATTTGATATCAGTTTTCTAGGTTTAAACAAATTGTGAAAATATATTGATTGGTATTATTTACTTAAATATGTATTAGAAAACTATTCTGATGAAATTTCAGTTTTCATTCATTGTACGGTTTATATAGAACTAATTGCTACTTTTTCTGGAAAAGTTAAATTAATTGTATTCACTGATGGAAGGTCTTGTATCCAGAGGTTCTCTGGGTCTGTATGTAACCTTACTGTACACTTTGATTATAATGGATCATCTGACCCATTCAGCACATGTTAAGAATGGGACACAGGACGCTTTTGGTTTATATACTATGAATGGAAAAGTTGTTATTTTGGAAATATGCTCTTAATTCTTACCACTTGGTTGGAATGTAGGATAGGGAAGAGTGGGGACTGTACACTATGAGAGTTCATAGTTACAGGCGATTATTAAGATTTATTTAATTCTTTTTTCTTTCTTTCTTTTTATTTTTAAACATGTATTGCGACAAGAGGATGTTTTTATTTTGATTTAAACTTAAACTGTGTGGCCAAAACACAAACTTATCCCCTCTCCTGGAAATGAATTAAATAATAATGTTATAGCCTTTATCCAATAGAATGAGCTATGCACAATCAATATTTTAAGTTTCTAGTTTTACATTTGATGAAAAATTTTATTTACACTGTATAGAGTTCTAAAGAAGAATGTCCATTATATTCTTAATACTAAAAACATGCAAAAGAGAAAAAAGTGGTAACTGCACAAATCTAAGATAATGAGCAACTCAACCAGGAGAGGTCATCACAAGACAAAAAGTAGCATAGAAACCTAAAAGTAACAGTTCTGTTTGGTGCACATTTTTAAAATATGATGACTGCTAAAACTTTCTGTCCCTGAATGATTTTTTAATCTGATGAGCATTTTTAGAGGATACTTGTAGTATTTTTTATTTCATATACATCTCATTTCAAACATAAATTTGCTTCTGACTTAGTTCTTTCATGTGATGGTTAAAAGCATATAAAAGTGTTACTGTGAATACTAGTTTTCTTTACCTAATACTTTTTACTTCAATTAAAATAAATTTTAAAGAAGCTCATCTGTTGGATTAGAAATAGAATCTAATTTCTTAGTGAGACTGAGCTGCCAGGATAGTGAGAGAGGTGGACCCTGCCCCCTTCCTTGTGTTAGTGCAGAACACATATGTGAAGAAGTGGAATATTTCACTCTTAGTTGCATTGTTAGATCACATTTGAAAGCCCCTGCCAGTGCAGTTCTCGATGACATGGAGTTTTGAGATAGCATTTCATTACTTGAATTTGTTTTTATACTAAATGTTGGCTTAACTAGTGTTTTCTGGCAAAGGTCACTTTATTTTGTATAGAAACTATAATTTTACTGTCACATTTGATAAGTGTGATTTCTATGGTCAAATACTTTCTAATAGGTTTTTACATATTTTATATGTGTGTATACACATACATATATGCACACAAGCAAGCATGCATGCATATGATAAAATTTTAAATGAGTGTTACATCACCTGTAGACACATAACATGATTGATTATAGGTTGTATAGTATATCATATGCCCAGCATGTGCATATTTATATAGTTTCTGATGTCTTTCAAATAATTTAATTTGCTTACAGGTTTGTAGAGAAGTCTTTCCACATGTAAGACTTCTAAGTAGCTAATATAACAGTATTAAAAACAATAGTGTTTTAGTGTTTAGTATTAAAAACAATAGTGTTTTAAAAACAATAGTGTTTCAGAGAATTAGTTTAAATGTAAGAAATATAAATATCAAAGTAAATACAGTTAGTTTACCATGAGCACAGACTTAGTAATGAGTTTGTCTTAATAAAATGACTTTAAATAAAAATGTGCTTTAGGCTAGCAAAATGCATTGGTGGGTAGGAGGTGGTACAGTATTTGCTCAGTTCAAATTAATAATAAGGATGTTATTACTTACTCATTAGAGGTAAGTATAGAATACTGATTTCATTTAGGTGCTGCTATTCAGGAAATCGACTCTGTCTAGGTTTTTTCCTTTAATATCCAAAGATAGTAAAATTGTTTTTTTAAAAAAGGAATCTCAAATTTAATATAGTTTTGATTAACCTTTATACAGTTATAAACATGCAGTATATTCTTAGATGACAAATAATATCAGAGTTGTTTGAGCACAATATATTTTAAAAATCACGTCTCTGATATATTTCTTTCTGTTCTAATTGGCAGTGCATTTCAAACTACCACATCTCTGATTTTAAACCACTTATCTTAATTAGTGAATTCTTCCCAAGGAAAAAAAAAAAACTTACGAAGTCTTTAAAATGAATTAATAAGTCTTCTTGCTTAATGGATCTTTTATTTCTGATTGCACATAAAAGTGATTTCCATCTTCCTCTGCTTCCCTTGCTTCTTTGTAAAGTAGGCATCATTTATTTGTTATAAGTTGTGTACAGAAAAGAAATAGATTCTGGGCTCAGATATTCTGAATTGAAACCTAGTGCATGATTTTCTTGAAAGTTCTAAACATGTAGAGAACCATCTTCTTTGTGTTATCTGAGTAGTGACTAATGTTAATGGAATGAAAAAAATGTATTTCAAATCTAATTGATTCAATGAAGCTTTATTTTACATTTATTGCAATTTGCAGAGTTCAACAGGAGTACATAGCAATTCAAACATCAAAACTTTCTTATGGAAATAAAGAAAATGTTATATTTATGTTATATCAGTATCTGAAATCAAATGTAGTGTTTTAGAGAATACCTATTTTAAGAAAAGTTCTTGGAAACAAAGTCTATTTCGATAATCATCTAATATTTGCATATGGGAATACATTGTGTTTATTTGTGCCCTTTTAATGAATTTGCTTGCTGCAGATAAAATGCAAGAATAATGATGAAGTGATTTTCATAGTTTCTAACGTTTCAAATGAGAAACTTTAGAATTCTTCTCAACATACTGCGTTGTTCCTCTCTAGGGGTCTGTGGCACCTGGGTGATCTAGGTGTGACCAAGAAAGATGTGATTGATATAGAGGTGTTGCCTCTCTCTCCACCCTGACTTTCCTGGGATATAGAGGAAATCTCCTGGTGACACTGAGCCTGCCTCCCTACAGTGACTCTTCCCTTCCTAGGTGAGGTAGAGTGACTTACCTGTTGGCTGTCTCTGGGAGGAGGCTGTAGCATAGCTGAACCCTTACTTCTTCCTTCCAGCTGCCTGTAGAAGTTACAGGTGCTACCGACAAGAACAAAGGACTATGCTGTGATGCTTGGCCAGACTCTGTAATCTCTGTGATTGTATGAGAAGTCTTTTATCTAACAAAATCTGTTTAATTTTAAAATGAAGGTTGCTGTACTGCATTCTTGCCACAATTTAAGCCCAGGTCCCCCAAATTGCTTATTATCATGTCAAGGGTCATACTTGATCCCTATTCATGGTTTCTTTTCTCATCCAGAACTCAGAGAAAGAGTAGTATTTATGGTGCCCTAGCAGATCATTAATAAACTATTAATAAGCTTATTTAGTGTTGTTCTAAATGAACATGCAAAAAATGTTTGCACCAGCAATGAAATAAGACTTGGGTGTTTTTATCTTCTGATAAATTAGAGAATTCTAACTATGATCTTCAAACCCTGCAGTTAATTGATTAAGATCTGTGTCTGGTCCTATTAGGGATATTTATTTCTGAATGGCCCTTTGAATGCCATTTCTCAATCTATTCTCATCAGCATTACTACTTTCAACACATTGTGGCCATGGACTTCAGTGGACCCCCCTTCACCTCCTCATCCATCCAAGTGTCATGTGAACCTGCCTTATTTCATGTCCACGTTCTTTCTGCACAACCATCGACACTTGTAAGTTTCAGTCCGTTGTTTTTTAAAAGGTGTCGTTTGCACTTTTAAGGCAACATCTCCTAATCCCTCAATTGTCAGTTTTAAAAAAGAGCTTATTAAATTCTTATTATGTTTATTGTGGGAGCAGACTGTTCACAGTAACAGCTTGAAGGAACTATTTTTTGTAGCACTCCACATTTTGAGATCACCCCGATAGTAGGAAATCTGGAAATAAAGATATGTTCGTTGCCTCTCAGTGTGCTTGCAGCAGATAAAAATTTTTTGGCAGACTGCAAAAGTGCTGGAGAAATACAGAGTGCTCTTGAGGTCCACATTCTGCCTTTTTCTTATGATTTGTTTTGAAGTTTACTGTAAGCTCGCATAGTGACCTGTTCTTTCATGTTTCCATATTTTGGAAAGAGGATGGAAAAGTAGTTCCTGAGGATGCTTTTACAAGGAAAAACAGTCCTCAAACCTGCATCAGGGTCTTCTCCCATTTTCTCACCACCATGCCTACTTTGTTTGCACTGGAGTGGTGGTGTTCATGTGGAGATAGGGGGCAAAAAATAAGCACTGGGGGTGCGACCCTCACTCTTAGGTTCTGTGACTCTGTGTAGTGTGGGCCACCACACATCTCTCTGGGAGCTTCCGGGACATGCTTGCATCTGTGCCTTAGACTTCGTGGTGAAAGAGCATGGAAAAGGAAAACATTGCCTTGATTCCTAATTTTCTATTCACTACTATTATGATATCAGTTGTGTCATTTGATTAAATTATTGTTTGGGAGGAATTCCTGGAAAAATTGTGTACACCCGCTCTGATTTTTTAAAGCAGCTAATGTGGTACAATACCATGATTTGCTTACAAAAAATCATTTAGTATTGTTTACATTGTTTTTGGCTGTCTGTAGTATGGGTTTAAGAATATAATAACTTGCATTGATAGCATTAGTTGAGTTTTTTTTTTTAAGAACTCCAAGCATCAACAGACATTCTATTAATTAATTTATTTAGCCAATTGATATGAACAGCCAGTGTTTGTGGAATGTTCCCTTCAGGCCAGGTATCTGATGTAAATGTCTGACCTTTTGGTCCTTATGACAGTACTTTAACTTGTAGAAGAGTATCCTGGGGCAAACAGGGAGTAGCTTGCCCCGAGCACTAGTAAGCCCAGGTCCTGCCCTTGAAGCCTATGCTCTTAACATACCCACAGCTGGCTCAATTGGTGTTGCATTGTCTTTCTGGATCTCTGATCAATACTGAGTTTCACCTGCATCTAGGCAACATTTTAAGAGTTAATTAGCTGCTTGCATGGAGGTATAAGGGGAAAAACCTGCTATCATGTTTTCTTTTTGCATACTTGTTGCAAATTGTTACATTTTCCAGTGACTTCAAACTATATTTGTAAATAACAATATATATGATGTAAACAGAGGAATATAACTTAGTTTAATGCTATTAATATTAAATTATAATATAATGTCTGATGTTCTTCCTTTTCATCATAAAGTTATTTTACAAGGTAAATCATTTGGGTATTTGCATACTTTTAAAAGTCATATGGTGAAAATGCCTATTTAAACTATGTAAAATACTTGCACAACTGCTTTTTCAGATACACATGAAAACTGTTTAAAACTGCTTCTCAGGAAGCGGCTTGCAGTCATTATTGTCACAAACTGTGGCCATTATTGTCACAACTGAGGTCGACCTTATATCTATAACCATTGTTTTGGGTATCAATTTCATGCAACAGCTGTAGTGGCAGGAAATGTGGCACAGGAGCAAGGTTCGGGATGGTTCTGGACAGATGGGTCAAGGAAGGAGAGTCTTGGAGCCCTCGGTGGCTTTTCATACTTTATTTAGTAGAGGTGGCCAGGTACATGGCAGGCATGGGAGGCCTACCAGCCTCCCAGCCCCCAGTGCATCTCACCCTCTCGGCTGCTTCTTCTCTCTGCTGCTGCTGCTGCTGCTGCTCCTTCGTCCTGTTGGTTCTGTCGGTAGGTCCTGTTGGTTCTGTTGGTCGGTCCGGTCCTCGCAGTTCTGGCGTCCATCATGACGCCGCCCATTTATGCCCATGTCCCAACTCAGGTGCGCCCATGTCCCAACTCAGGTGCGCCCACTTGCGCATGCCCACCCTGGAATGCTCGCAGCACCACAGGTGTCCATCAGTAGTGGGAGGGTGGAAATACCTAATACAACCTTTACCCTACACAGCTAACCAGAGTGTTTTTCTCAATAGTCTTTTTGAGAGGCAAACTTCTCATTTAATGGCAGTGGTAAATATTCATCTCAAAAATATTTGCTTAATTACTTCTGTCTATCCTCTGCTCTCCATTCCCATCACTGCAAGTCTAGGTATGACCTTTCAATATTGCCCTCCTGGTGCTAATTTAGCAGCCTCCTAATATGCCTGCTTCCTGGCTTTTGATCTTTCTGGTTTATCATTAAGATCTATCCTAGAAGTATGTTTCTGAACATAGACCTTGTCCTAGTGCTCGATTCCGCTGGTTCTTGCCTATTCTTTTGCTGCATGTCTCCTTAACGCAACATTTGCACCCTGTATTCTAACCATACTGAAATCTTTGCAGTTTCTCCAATACAACAGCTCTTTCCAATCTCTTAAACTATGTTACATTCTCTTCTCTATACCTGTTTGATTTACGCTAATATAGGAGAAACTCATTTATGGTCTAAACTTCAGAACTTTGGAGCAACTTGGGGGTACCATCATCTCCCTGTGGCACTTTGGTTTATTGCAAGCAAAATACTAAGAGATAGTAAGTGAGGTCTTTGCTTTCTGAATTTACAAGGAATATAGTTATGACTGTGATCTTAGAGAGATATTACTGTAATTTGCTGACATAGAAGGAAGGCAAAGAAGTGTATTTTTAAAGAGTGAAACACAGATGCGTGTTTGTCATAGCTTACATGTAAACATTAGTCTATCATTTAAAGGGAAATAAGAAACAATAAGGTGAAAACTTCAGTGTCCCCAACCCTTTCCCACAAGGCGTAGTTGGGGGCATTGTCAGTGTTTCACTTAAACCATATGGTGACTGAGACCCCTTAAAAATCTGTATATGACTTCTCTTTCTAACACACTTGTCTCAGAGAAATACCTGTACTCCCATAGATATTGCAGACAGATGTCAGCAAAATAATTATTGTGCCCAAAGTTACTTTAAATAGAGTGCTTAAGATGTCAAAAAAATCTTATAAATGATAGAGGTAGTTTCAGAGAAACTTGATAATTATGTATATTTAGTATATAATAATCTAGCATTTTAGTTGATATTGTCAAAGGTGGTATGAAATGTCAGTAATTGTAAGTTTTATTTTTAATATGACAAAAATAACCTTTGATAAGTACAAAACAGAGGAACTTATATATTCTACTTGTTTATACTTTTAATGAACTATCTTTCTCCTTACACTGGAAATTTTATTCCTGCTGTAACTCAAACTATCTCACAACCACTGATCCTTGTCTTTTCAAAATCAACTGATCCAGCAAAACTTGTTTCACATTTTTTATCTTTTATCATAATTCTCCAGGCTCTGTGTGCTGGTAACACAAGTTATTCTATTTTAGCCACAGTTTACATAGGTGGAACCCACATTTTGTTCTTAGGTTAACAGAGATATGGGTTATAGCCAAGAAACTAGACTTCCATATACATCTTTTATCTTACTAATAATTGCATTTGAATTTTTTATATAAAAGTTGTCAATTACCTCTCATCTGGAATACTGAAAGCTTAATGATACTCAAAATATTTAAATTCCACAGTTCCATTTTTATACACTTCTTACTTTTGTCAAGTTCTCCCTATACTGACACAAACTTTATATCTTCATAAATTCTTGCCATTAGTTCTAGTTGTCTTTTGAGGTAATAAAATTTTAATATGTACCCATTAATCCATTGCCATCAACTTTTAAAAGATGAATAGCATAGTCTGATTAAGTATAACTTTAATATTTAGTCACTATTTTTCAGATAGCTAATTAGATCTCAAAAATCAATACTATACACTAAGAGATAAAATTATGATTTACATGTACATATATTCTACAGATTAGTTATAACCATTCTGCATAAGCAATGTTAAACAAATACAATTGAATTTCATTTACATGGGTTAGTTTTGTATATAAATTGTGTGGCTAGCTAAGCCTTAGCAACAAGTACAGATTTCTAAAAATTTTGAATTTTGGTTTTTTGATAGCTAAAGCCTTGTCATCAGAAGTAATATGATTTTAGTTACAACAAAGTTTGTCTGTGAATATTTACTCTCTTGTTTTACACATACTATCTTACATCAGACATGTCCATAGGAATCAAAAAGCTAAAATGTAACAGGTAACTATTTCAGAGAACTTCATTAAAAAATAGAAGGACTCTTACAGGTATTTAAAGGTATTTTATACCTATTTGCTTAATGTAAATGGCAACATATTCATGACATTCAATTTCTCATCTGTTCTTTGCCTGTAGTATATTAGGGAAATAAGAGGGGAGTTTGAGTAGTCTTCCTATCATGGCAACCTGGCTGAACGTTATGTAATTATTAGACCCGATGCTCTGAGGCTGTTTAGTTTTACCAGATAATATAATCACATCGAATATAAATTTTGGAATTTAAAATGCATTGGTACTGCACATTTTTAGATTGTAGGTGGCAAAATGAGAGGACCCTATACATGTTCCAAGGAAATATCAGAATCTTGTAAATATAAATGCCATTGTTTCTTTGGTCAGATTGGCATCAAAAGGCCTTTTTGTGAAAGGTTTTTAGATCTGTTGTTTGTTCATTTATATGTCCATAATTATAGTATTTAGAACCTCTCATACTGTGTTTGTTTCGACATGCTGGACATGTAAGTGGGAAATACACAAGTGACTGAACAATAGACAGACCAAGTTGGTGACTGAGGTACCTGGCCCTAGGGCTGCCAAGAGCTACTGTCAGAACCATGCATTGAAGATCAGCATATTTTGGACAAATCAGTGACCTAGGTCTAGGTCTAAAATTATTTACTCCTGGGCCCTCCTTGGTGGCACACAGTGTTAAAAGCACCACACTCTGAAGCATCCGCAGCCACTGCAGCATGACGCACAAGGTACAGTAGGCCTCTCCTGCCTCACCCACTGCTCCCCTCAGCAGTGTGTTTCAGTTAATCTGTCTGTTCTGTTCCTCACTCTGTCTCTGATGAATCTTCTCACCCCCACACCTCTGGCCTGTACCCCAGTTCAGGTATGCATACATAAATAAAGCTAAAAAAAAGTAAAATTACTCATTTCCCTCCCATATATCCTTTATAAGCTTTCTTTTATTTATTTGTTTGTTTTTTTCGGGATTTATTTATGCATACAAGAGCAGAGGTATAGGCCAGAGATGGGTGAGGGAAATGGAAGGAGGATTCACCAGAGACAGAGTGGGGAGCAGAACAGGCAGATTTACTGAAATACACTGCTGAGGGGAGCAGCAGGTGAGGCAGGAGAGGTCTGCTGTGCCATGTGGGTCAACTCCACTCTGGGGGATCAAACTCTTGCTGCAGTGACCGTGGATGGCTTCGTAGTGCTGTGACATAACCTCTTGTACCACCAGGGAGGCCCTCCTCCATGAGCTTTCTTATAACACATTCATTTTTCAAAATTTTAATAGAGACAGTTGTATTACATAATATACTTCTAGAAGTCAAACCTTATGACTTCTTAACTCTTATTTCTAAGTTATTGTTACAGCCCTTTTTATCTTTTGCATTATTTGACATTAGTAAGTTACCTTACCTTTTATTTATTAGGCGTGATAAAATTATTTAATTATCTCAGCCTGTCTAGACTTGTGAGTCCAACAGTGGGTTATTAAGGAAATCCTCCCTACCATGACATTTTCCTTAGAATCTAAAGGGTAAGTGGGTATTAGGCAAGAAGAGGGCAAGGGGAAGAATGTTCCAAGCAGGGGACGACAGCTGTGGAATCTGACTTTGGCCAAGTTTGGACTTCAATATGATAAGGAAGTTTTCAGTGGCTTTGGAATAAATTCTTTGTAAAACTTGTACCAAAAAGATAGTTTCGAAAGAATAAATGATACTGCTTAATATCAGTTGTTTATTTGCAAATAATGAGAATATAAATCTTGACTGGTTAAAAATGTGAGCAATAAATATGTATTGTCTTTTATAGTCATTGATATATGTCCTATCAATTTTGTTAAAAATATGCATTAAGATAGTCTAATACTGGATGCTGAATTCAACTATCTGCCAAATATGCTATCTAGAATAAAAAGCATGTAAATTGCTCTATATAGGAAGCTCAGCATAGATCTGAGTGTTGGGTAGGAATATGCATTTCAAAATAGTCTATTTAAAGAACATTTAATCTTTAAAACTTTGGGAACGTCTTATGTTCTCTTTTGCTTATTTTTTTGTAGGTCTCTAGTTAATGGCATGAACTACAAATAGTTGCAGTTTAATTTGACTCAACCTAAACTGGCAGATTTGGTTAGGAAGACTTCACCAAAGGAAACAAAAATCAGTATATGAGATGGAAGTGTTTTATGTTTGTGTCTTTTCATCATCCATAAAGTCTCAGACACTAGAGTCTTCTCTGTGGCAGGATTCCCAACTCTATTATCTGTGACAAAACGTCTTTATTGTCACAGTTACTTCCCATAAAGGTGTGAAATAAATTGTCCTTTACAATGAATGGTGATCTCATCATAGAAGCTCAAATAAAGTTCATTGTAATCTAATGTCATTGCTGAAATTTAGTTTTATACTGATTACCTGCTAAAATGTGTTGACTTTGATATGTAAAAATTTTTTTTTTAGAGCATCTACATTTTCTGTGGGAAATGTCTTCTACTGGTTATAAGCACAGGTTTTTGTGTCAAAAAATAGTGGGTTTTCTTGCTAAATTAGTTTTTCAGTCATCTTAGAGAAAATACATAAAATTTTGTGCCCCAGATTTTAGGATTTAAAGTGATGAAATAAAAGTAACTGCATGTTAGACTTGCTCTAAGTTTTAAGTACGGAATATGCAGTGCCTACTCCATGCTGATTGATTTTTTAAAGTTTTTGTTTTTTTGATGCATTAAGTATTTATTGTACATTTTCTATGAGTATAAAAGTAGACTAGGTATGTAAATATTATAAAAATCACTTAATACCTAGGACCTTTTTTCATAATTTAGTTGGGAGCTGAGATTTATATTCTAAGCAATGAGCAAAAATAAGATCAGTGTATTTTCTCATTTCCATATAATACCACAAGTAAATGGTCAAAAAGTTAGATAAAGGTATAGTTCATATACATTAGAAATACTTAATTGAACAAAGTAATTCATATGCATCTATAGTAGTTGAATTTATAATTTGACATATCATGTGTGACACTATATGACAGTATTCCACACACAGATATTATTAACACCGCCTTTTGTTACAAAAGGACATATTTTAAAAACATACTCATATAAATCATATAATATGAAAAGTACAATCAGGAATTATTAAAAGTGTAAAGTAATCTGTTTAACGTAGTAGACTGCTTTATAATGTAATAGGTGTTCTGTTACCTTATTAACATATGTTTCTGAAAAACCACATTTACAAATCTGAGAGTTTGTGGGCATGAAGAATATACCCAAAAGCATAAACATTTTACTTTGATGTCTCAGCCATATGTGCAGATGGTATAAAGCTTGTTTTCTGAAATGTGATGGAAAGTATAAAAAGAAATTGGTCTTTTTTTTTTTTTTATTTTTGAATTTGACTATCCAAATAACTGGCAAGCCGGTAAATCAAACAGTGAAAATTATTTTAAGTCTTTGAAAATCAGTGCCCAGAATTTTGGTTGGTTCAGCTAAAATGTTTATACACTTTTTTCATTTTTAATGAAAACATTTGTATATCTACTAAAAATAGATCACTGTGGTATGCTCTGAAGATTATAAAAATTTTGGGGACAGAGTCTCTGTCCTGAAATGTTTTATAATCTGGAGGAAGACAGAAGACACACACAGTTACAATTTTAAAATAAGCACTTTGTTTTAATAAAAGCTACACCATTTTCTTGCAAAGTTCCAGGCAAAATTAACTACTAGATTTTGCTCCATGACGGTATGAATTGTAAATGAAAGAATAGGATTGTAAAAGTGGTGGAGAAAGTTGGTCTCTGGACAGTTATATTCTGAGACATTTTCTAAAGTCCTATCACTTGTTCTTACTGAATTCTTGTCAATTTCCTGGGGCTTAACAGACCGTTAATGGACCAGCCAGACCAAGTTAGTCCAGGAGATTCTATTCATTATTTTCTGTCTGGGATTGATACAGTCAATGTATTAGACACTTATTTTTACAGTTTCCCACCTCCAACCCCCACCTCAATTTTGAATATTATTTTTAGTAGGAAGAAGTACTTAAACTTTCATTTAAATAAAGGGAAAGACAGAGAAAAGAATGGAGAAGGTCAACACTATGTTACCCCCTCTGGGAAATTCACAAACACTTCTGAGTACCTCTTGCAATTTACTTTACACTAGTTTGATTGTTTCTTATTCCTTCCTCTTCTTCATATCAAACAGGAAGATATAGGAGGTGAGATAAAGAAAACTTTGGTTACATTAGGGAGAGAAAAATCAATGGTCTTGGTTTCTTTACACAATTGAAATTAGTAATGAGAACATATCCAGGAATTTTTAATCAACCAGTTTGTTGCTCTCTCTCACCGAACCCTGGAATAATAAAATATATACATATATGTATATATTTTGTTCCTGGATAATATTGTATAGATGACAGATAATCCCATACACATTTAGAAATCTCACTACTAATATTTACAATAATTTGATGATATTTTATTCAGAGAATTTTACTAAGAAATGACATTTAACACATATACATGTATTATTTAAGAAGCAGACATTTACAAAGGCAATCTCTTAACCTGTATTTCAAAGTTACTTTTAAAAATTACTGACTTGAAAGGAAGACAATAATATTGAATAAAATTATAGCATACCTTCCCATAATATATTGACATTGTAACTTGATAGTTTCAAGATATTTATAATTATTTTTGAATGGCACTAACATGTTTGATATTCTTAAGTATTTAACTTTGGCATTACTGTGCTCTATACTTAAAGGATTCGTATTTTAATAAAATTTAAATTAGTTAGATTGTTCCATATCTTGAGATGGATAGCAGCTGCATTTGATGAAAGATGCATGCATTATGTAACACTAGTGAGCCCAGGCTTTGTTAGAAAATGTACCTAATGTTCTTATTACAATGCATTCCGTGCCAGTTGTTTGTTTTTTAAGGTATATAGTGTTACAATAACGTTATTTTAGGATTTGAGTAATATACCACTTCACACAGAGATCAATATAGAACTTGCTATATAATTTTTTTACACTTTCAGTATCTTTGCAGCTTAACTCTGTAACATTGACCATAGATCAAAGGCATTATCTTCATGGAGTTTGACATAAGAGAAATCACAGCCTGTAAGAGCCAGATGATTATGTGTCTATAACAGAACTTATATGTGTCTGCGTCTCAGGTTGTAATCATATCTCAGATAATAACCTGTGCAAAACTATGTTTTTTAGCATATGATCAGTTTACTAAGATGGATGTAGGCCTATAAGTGGCCAAGCATGGGTGTTTGTTGGGTGTTGAGTAAGTGAACACTGGAGCTGGTATTGAGGAGTTTGATATATCAGAAGTAGGAATGTCACAGATCAGTACTTATCACTTGTTCATATGCACGTGAACCCCAGGGCTAATTCATATTTAGCAAGTGTGGGCTGGAGCCTGAGAAGGGCGTTTCTGCTAAGCTCTCAAGTGATGCTGATAGTGAGGTTGGTTTCTGGACCACATACTGAGTGGCAAGGTTTTAAACTTGGTATCTATAATGAAAGATGTCATAACATATTTCTTGCTCATTTTGAAATTGGGAAGCACACTTTAAGGGGAAAATTGAAAAAAAAAAAAGCGTAGTCATTACATTACTCTGTTAAGTATAAGGTAGGATAGTGTAATGTATGGGATTGTTTGGGGAGAAAACATTAAAAATGTAGGTACCGGGTTTCTTTCACTAACTAGGTGGGTAGTCTTGAACAATTTGTACAATTTATATAATTTTAATTTTGTACTTATGATGTTTTAAAATCAAACTAGATTACCTCTAAAGCTTATGATTTAAAAATATAATTTAAATTTTTGATTAAATATTATAATTAAAAATTCTATGATTAGACAAGAGCAGTCTCCTCAAAACTTTGATCTTTATCTCTAATTGGAGCTTAGGAATAGTCTCAAAAGTGTTTTTGAAAGTTAAATAATATGCATGTATAATACTTAACAAGTTGTCTTACCAATAACAAATGCTCAATTAATATTACTCATTACTAATATTATAATGATTAGGGAAATGGAATCCTACACAGTGACAGTTTGTTCTAGAACTTACCCTTTTTAGGGATACGTTTAAACCATGTAATAATGACAGAGTGGCTGTGCAATATGATAATATGAGAAATATACTTCTAAGTAAACTGAACCGTTATTATAGAATATCACAAATACAGAGTAACATTGCTTGTCTTCTCGAAACTAGTAAAATTCTGCTAGAAATCAATCTAATTTTAATTACCAAAATACATTTGTCCTCATGTTTTATAGTGTGTGTTCAGTTCTTTTTATTCTAATATGAAAATAAAAATATTAAGTTTAGAAATGTATTCAAGTTGTATACTAGGATATACATATTCACAAATATAAAATTATATATTATTCTGTATCTGGTTTCTGTTTTGTAAAATGAAACCATTTCTCTATGTGAGTAAATGTTCAGGAGGGAAAAAGAGGTTTAATTAGGTGAAAGGTCAATGAGTGCACTCTGTGACCTTAAAAATAATTGAGTTTGATTTTTACATTGCTTATAACCAAAAATTACCAATGGGTATGATAGGCAGCTGCCAATTGTCTTGTTATTCTCCCGTAAATTACATGGCAGTTATTACCAATAGGCTGGTTTTTTAGCTTTAAAAAATCATATTGAGTCTTGGTGCTGCCATAACACCCAAGGGATTCCAAACCTTGCTGTTGACCTAGTTTATATCCTCATCTATGCTCAGCGCTTTTGAATTTCAAGAAATTAGAGTCCTGGGAGGTGGGGGCAGAAGGGTGATGCTCTCCGGACCTCTCCCTGTCAGGGACATCCACGCACTTCACTGGGCTTCTCAGGGTGGATTTGAGGAAGTTCAATCTGTGATCTCCAAGGGACTTCATTGCACAGAAATTCCGAATTGGTGTGAGGGTTGGTTTGGTTCTTTAGCTGGCAGAACCTCCTGAGAGAGGGTCCTGGTGCCCACATGCCAGACTTCTAAGACTGGGGGCAGGTGAGCGCATTTCTCCCCTGGTGAGTGGATGTGCCAGCCTTGGACATGTGCAGGCAGTTGAGAACTCAGTGTGGAGCCCCTTGGACACCAGGTCCTGTGCTGGGTGTGTGTCGTGTCCACACCCCTGCCAGTGAGTAGTTGAGAGCCACCCTTGGAACCTCCCCAGCTACTCTTGGCTGGGACCCTTGATGTGTGCCAGGGTGCCTGTTCTCTGTGGAGGGAGGACACCGCAGGCATCGGGAGCCTAGGGAACTGTGGGTGTGAGTCAAGACAGCGATACCCTGTGTGGCTGTTTCTCGTGATCTCTGTAAGGGTTCATGATGAGAAAAATAAATTGCCCAGCCTCAAATGGAGGAAGTGTTAGGCATACGCACCTGTGACCTGTGAGCCAGCCAGCTGTGCACCTGTGTAAGGTGAGTCCTCATGGCTCTTGGGCAGAAGTGACATACTGGGCCATCTTCAACGTGAATTTTACATTTTGGTTTGCAAGGAAACTTTGGTCTTTGTTAAAACTAGTCAGTGATTGAAGAGTATTTTACAGTCATGAAATTGCTCTAAACCTTTATTTTAAACATTCTATCAAGCCTCCTGAAAATACAGTAATACATAAATATAGACATCTCCTTCCCTGCCATCTGACAGTAGGAATATTTGGTCTATCTTTGTGAGCCTAGTGGGATTTTTTTTTTTAAATGTTCTTGGCGGGCCTCCCTGGTGGCGCAGTGGGTTAAGCAACGCACTAGGAAGCAAACCACAGCCACTGCCACACCAGTTCGATCCCTGCTGCTGGCCAGGGAGGGGACCCACATGGCGTGGCAGACCTCTCCTGCCTCTCCCGCTGCTCCCCTCAGCAGTGTACTTCCATTGATCTGCCTGTTCTGCTCCCCGCTCTCTGTGGTGAATCCTCTCACCACCCCCACATACCTCTGGCCTGTACCCCAGTGTTTGTATGCATAAATAAATAAATCTTTAAAAAAAATTAAGAAAAAAAATAAATGTTCTTGGTAACTTATTTTGCTTTTCCATCTTCTGATGAAAGAAGAGTGTTGGAAAGAAGAGTGTGGGCCTCCTGCTTATTACACTGTTCTGTTGAAATGTAAATTATGGTCACTTTAAAAGTATTCTGAATCTCAGAAAGATGCCTATAGATTTATAATTTAATAAAGTCAACTTTCATAAAAACACTCATGGGAGAGTTTTTACTAAGAAAATAGTACTTTTTGTACAGGAAACTTAGTTGTTTGTTAAAGGATAGAAGCAAGACTTTTTGAAGGTAGCATGTGATAACAATTTAAATGACTTTAGATTAAAATTGAAATTTAAAAATTATAAAATTTTTATATTTACATATAATTTTAATTATAAAAATTAAAAGAGAAAAGGCTGTTATTGTAACAGGGTGATCCCCAGGAAAAGGGGAGGTCCCATGTTCCCTGCCCCACTCAAAAGTGGGTGGAGTTGAGAAAGGAGGAGAAGAAGCTGGAGAGGAGACAGGGAAAGGAAGGTAGCAGGATGGAGAGCAAAAAGACCTGGAGGAGGCACCTGGAGTAGAAAGAGATGTGAAGAAACTGCGCTTGCTTCTTGGTCCTGGACTGGTTGGAACAGATGTGGGTGAGAGACCAGTGGGGAGCTTAACAATGGCAGCTTTTATCTTGATTTTGATTTTGTTCTTTTCCTGCAGACTTGTCTGGCTGTTTTGACCCTTTTCTACGGGCACCCACTGGAAGGTGCTTTAGACTTGTGGCAGGTTTTTGGGCCTTGCTTTGGGCCAATGCTGTTTGGGTGGACTTTTAACCATGAGGGTATGGGTAACTTTGAGTGCTAGATTTTTGAACTATATTCTTTGTCTTTTCTGTATTGCACACTATTGTATTAAAGTTCCTTTCCATCAAAGGTCTATATATTTTGTCTTGATGCAGCAGATGACAGAAACTACTTAGAGCTGGCAGGTTTGGTGTTTCTGGTGTGCCCCTATTTAGTTATAACTAAATATATAATTCTTTCGATTACTGAAAGGTGGTCTAGTTATTTATTAGCATCATACTTATCTACATTAATAGTAAGTTTATTTCTTGTTTTGCAAATTATCTATCATTTTCTCTAACTTATATTTTATTTCACATGTAGAAACAGAATTCCTTGTGCATCATAAAGCAAAAGTACAATCTGTAACATAATAGATGAAAAGCATCCTATGAGGAAAAACATTGTCAGGTTCTAAACAGTAAAACTTTATACATTGTTAGTAAATATCACATTCTCATTTTAGCATTTTTCTTGTGGAAATTTTATGAGGAAAAAGTGTGAAATTTTCTTTATTCTGTGAGCAATTTACTGTGCTGGTCTGAAGGATGCAGAACTGTTTTTAACCCCCCAAATTTTTTTTTAGGTACGGTCATTTTTTAGCTGAAACAATTTTAATCACTTAACTACTGTGTTGTTTGTTTGTTAGTCCTGAGAGATAAAGGTGTTAACATGCATTTTCCATAAGTCATTTTTTAACCTTGCTAATAGATCTGTAAACAAAAGAACAGAGAAAATGGTCATGAAATGAATTTAGATATTGAACAGTCCAGATGATACCATCCGCCCATATTAGAGGAAATGATGGCATTTGAATGACAAGTATAACTTTTAAATATCCAGTTCTTGGAGTCCATTATCAGTCAGACAAGTAATTGATGTGCTTAACAATGTATCTTATAGCAAGTTTAACAAGGTGTGTGTGTGTGTGTGCATGTATGTATGTGTGTGCGGCACACGCCCTTGTGGTCAAAGTTCATTTGAATTTACCTCATGAGCATAACTATTACTTACATAATTAATATTTCTTTATAAATAACACCTATTAAAGTGACATAATAGAAAAAAATTAAAAAGCCACACTTGTAAATACATACTCCATGCATTTTGACTTAACACAATTGACTTAACACAATATGAAATTGTCCTGAGTACTTCAGGATGTGGCAATAAACTTTATACCAATTTAATTATTACTTTGCTGACCATCAACCACAGAATTAAGACTACAATACCCGACTATATCTTTCCACCAATGTTAGTCCTTTTTCAATGGTGGATTTTAAAATTTAAAAGGACTTCAGAAACCCTTCAGCAATATTATGTTAGGTCCATTTGTTCTGGGAGATGCACTATCCTTCCATTGTAACAAAACTCTGACTGCTTCAGAGTTTCTACTGTGGTTATGATTAATTTTCTTCAAAATTCTATAGGTGGCATTTGACTTTTTTATTCATTTTTCATTTTTATCAGTGTGCTCCTCCTCCTTTGAGTCTATCAGTAATTTGTGAAATATTGATGTGTAGTACAAATGTAATAGATTTTGTATTAGTCCAGGTTCAGCTAAGGGCCTCTTCATAAGAAGTCTGTGGACTTAGAAGATTTTCTAATGTCCATGAAAATCAGTTTTCTCATTTGTGTAGTCGCTGGAATAGAACATCTACTTGGGCTTACTGTGCAGAACAAATGAGATGACATATATTGAAGTGCCCAGTAGAATAAAGGGCACGATGTGGTCAGTTCTCTGTTCATTATCTTTGTTTTCATTTATTTTTCATAAATGATGTAGGCACTGAGCGTTCCTCTGAGCTCTGGTCTCAATGCAGCTACTCTGGGACTGTGCCGATCCAGAGACCTTGCTCATCTTCCTGTGACACTTTCACCCCTGTCTCTCCATAATTCTTGGTTGATTCTTTGTCAACCTGTAACAGGGTGGTCCCCAGGAGAGGGGAGATTCCCTGTCCCACCCAAGATAGAGCAGAGCTGAGAAAGGAGGAGAAGATCCTGGAGAAGGAAGGAAGCAGGATGGAGAGCAAAAAGGAGACCTGGGGGAGGCACATGGAGCAGAGACATGTGAAGAAGCTGCACTTGCTTCTTGGTCCTGGACTGGTTGGAACAGATGTGGTGAGAGACCCGTGGGGAGGTTAACAATGCAGCTTTTATCTTGATTTTGATGTTGTTCTTTTCCTCCTAGACTTGTCTGGCTGTTTTTGACCCTTTTCTATGGATACCCACTGGAAGGTGTTTTAGACTCGTGGCAAGCTTTTGGGCCTCACTTTGGGCCAACCCTGTTTGGGTGGACATTTACCCATGAGGGGCTGGGCCATTTTGGGTACTTGATTTTGAAACTATATTCTTTGTCTTATCTTTATTGCACACTATTATGTTAAAGTTCCTTTCCATTAAAGATCTATATGTTTTGTCTTAATGTGGTGAATGGCAGGACTTACTTCGAGCAGGCAGGTTTGGGGTTTCTGGGGTGCCTCTCTCTCTGCCCTGTAACAAACCTGCTTTGTCAGAGGATATGCTTAAATAGATTTTGGTTCTCCATTGTTGAAGAAAAAATTTGGTACCATTGTTGTAAAAAAAAAAAAAAAGTTGGTTTTTAGACAACTCACTAGAGCAGATGAATTGGAAAACAGGATATGAGTCTTTTCCCTGCTGTGTCCCTAGAGAGTTCAAGTCCAGAGACTCACATGCTTGGGCTTTGGAGGAGGGACTTCCTGTTCAGTGACTCAATATATTGATGAGATCTTCCTACATCTTGCATGGAAGGGGAACATATCAAGGAGGTTATTGGCGAAGGAGAATGTGACAACAGAGTTGGAATACTTGAAAAAATACACCACTATGCTTTTGATATACTCAAGCCTCTTACTTTCCATTCCTTATCTTTGATTTCATTTTAAACTAATTTCTGGGCCTCTCTGGTGGTGCAGGGGTTAAAACTCAGGGCTAGAAAACTCTGGCCACCTACTGAGGCCTGAGTTAGATTCCTGGCCAGGGAGCTCTGACCCACATTGCGAAGCAGACCTCTTCTGCTGCTCCCCTCAGCAGTGTATTTCAGTGGATTCTCCTGTTCTGCTCCCCACTCTGTCTCTGGTGAATCCTCTCCCACTGCCTCACATCTCTGATCTATACCCCAGTTCTTGTATGCATAAATAAATAAAAAATAAATCTTAAAAAAATCTTTAAAAACTTTTAGAAACTCAATTCTAAAAAGATTCCTAGGGCTCCCAGCCTTCTGATCTATACACAAACATACACACACACAACACAACACATACACACACATCCACACCCTCAGTTCTTTGTGGTCATACCCTTCTCTGTCTGAAGTATCTCATATTGGTGGTGACTGAAGTTTCAGAACTAAATCATGGAGAACTGTGGTCAGGGAAATAGGTGAAGTGTAGTTGAAGTATTTGAAGATTATCATTTGTTAACACTTAGCCTCCCTATCAATTAAAATATTCATCCCCTCTGGTGTTTTAAGGTGAGGATGGCAAACCTGAAGGACCTACAGCATCTCTTTTTAAGTTCCTTTTGGATATTCATTAAAAGCTGCAATTTCAGTTCTTGGCAGGGTTCTGCCATAGTCTGTGGATAACGGCTCTTCAGTTAAGTTGTGCCATTCAGTTTAGTCTCTATGTCAGTGATGACTATGGGAAGAAAAGGAGAATGAGTGTTCTTTCTCCTTTCCTTGAGGAAGAGAGTTTCAAAGAAAGGTGAACCAAAGACAATATTTGGGAATCTCTGTGATGTTTTCTTAGGGCAAATGAAGGGGCTGGTTGGTGCCTGTGGACAAGAGATGGTGGAGACCAGGATTGTTGGATCATCTGACAATCACCTATCAGACCAGCTCACAAAAGATTTCCTACCCCTATTGCTTTTAAGAATCAAATAATTGAAAAACCTGGTAGAAATAATCGAACAACAAACTCAAATTTAAAAGCATATTACACAATTTTAAAAACTACTTTTTTTCCAAGTACAACTACAGTATAAATATATAGACAGATTATCTAAGTACAACTACAGTATATATGTGTAGACAGATTTTATTTTCCTGAGTTTAGGTAAGGGAAGTTCACAGATGCTTATTTATGCAGAAGAGACGTTGGATTTGATGTTGTTAAGAACCTGTTCATTGTCTTAGGAATTCCTCTTTCCCATCATATCCTCTTTCCCATCTGTGTATTAGCTTCTAATACTTTTTCTTTTGGAAGGGGTGTAGCTCTTAGTGCAAACTAAACTACCTACCTAGTCAATCTGAAATGAGAAATATGGTTTTTCTATCCAGCATCTCCTTTCCAAAAGGTATCTCTGCTAAAATTTTAAAATCATGAACTTTTGCCCTTTGGCTAGATAGAGACCAGCTAAGTTGATAGGGAAACACCATGAGAAAGTGTTCTCATTTGCTTAGAAAGTTAAATGATTTAAATAGCAATTATATCATGAAAAGTTTTATATTCACCCATGAATTCTTATTTTAATTAAAAGATTATAGGCCTTTCAAGAAAACTCAACCTTGATTTATTGAATCACATGACATGGTTTTCTTTCAAACCTTACAAATATGTAACTGAGGTCTTCGAGTATATTTAAATAATCTGAATTGCCCTTTAAAATTTATTAGGCATTATTAACGGTTTAATTATGTAGCATCTTAAAAACTCATGTAAGACATAGGTATTATTCTATATAGAAAAATGGAGATAAAGAAGTTTGGCAGCTGTTATTATAGACTCGATGACTCTAAATTACTATTTCTTGATAGTATGGTTCTCTGGAAACAGCGAGCTCAAACAGAACACAGCCTTGGTTTCCTGGTTAATGATTCAGAGCTCCTAAGTGCTCCGAGTCTTCTGCTGTATTTTCTCAGCTCTGCGCACATGGAATTTCTCGTCCTTCCTCTTAGTAAGCCACACCTTACTATGTTGTCATGGCCTTTGATGGACAACAGTCCGCTGAAAACTTTAGAAGCATTTGTGGTGAGAGTAGCAACACTCACCGCTCCCTCTGCTTCTGGGTGCCACGACGACTCTGTGGAGTAGAAAATGTGAACCCTCATCCTTGGCAGATGTAGCCCCCAAGTTCAGGGGTTGGTGAGCTGGAGGATTCTTCCTGCCAATCTCCTTTCCGTCTTCTGGAAGGACACAGCCTATGGGCCAAGTGTGGACTTAATTCCAGCCAGGGACTTGCTCATCTTTGTACAAATCACAGATTATATACACATGCACAATGGACTTAAACACAATTTTGACAATGGAAGGACAGGCAGAGTAAATGCCCCATGGTTCATGAGATACTAGTTTGAGTGGCCTTCTAAAAAAATCAGGATAGAAACATGTAAAGAGGGTAAAATGAAAGACAGAGATAATCTATCCTTGGCCAAAGTAATCTACCTTACTGTGTTTTTGATTCAAGGTGAACCATTCTAACACTTATATGCCAAATAAGCTTTATACCAATATTAACAAAAACTTTCACTTTTTGTTATTCTAAATGGGGTTTCTCTTCTATTCTGTATGAAATGATGTCTTGGTTTATGGCAATAGAAAATCATCTTGTAGTACTGTCAGTAGAAAAGGATTTCATTATTGTACATATCCTTTCAAATGTCTTTAGAATAAAAATGGAAAACTCAAGAATATTTTCTGCAAATTTTACTTTTTAATATACCATATTAAAAGTTGTTGAAATAAAGAACATTAATTCACTTTCTCTGAAATCACAAGTAAAGAAACACTGATATAATGGCTCTTCTTTGTTAATGATATGCCTAAAATTAGATAGTAAGTTATTAAAAATTTATTTTTTTATGAATGAGGACAAAAACCTCATTTCTAAATCTTGTCACTTAAATTGTGCTGTCTCATTTGAGTCTCCAATGGTTTAAGTTCATTCTTGTGATTCTCACTCTAGAAACTTATTTTTATCCAGTGACATAATCACCATAAATTATAATTTTGAAACTCTCTTGAGAATAACTTGCATTATAGCTCATTTCTTTTATGATATAAAAATAAATCTTTAGGTTTTATTTGTCAATGTTTATAAATATCCAATCTCCTAAAGAAATTATTGACTATATTGTGTTTTGGAAATAATTTGCTTAATGAATAAGGATATGTCTAACATACATTTATAGTCTTCAGTCTTCTTTAGAATATCTTAGAACTGTCATAATTAAATGATCAGTGTTAGACTATTTGAGTTTCTGTATTTGCCTATTCAAGTATTTTTCAAATCACATAAAAATCTTGTCAGTAATGTTGTGTGCAAAGATTTTCTCCCAGTCGGTGGGTTGTCGCTTTATTTTGGTTACCATGTCCTTTGCTGTACAGAAGCTTTTAAGCTTGATGTAGTCCCAGCTGTTTATCTTTTCCTTCACTATCTTTGCTTTAGGTATAGTATCTCTAAAATCACATAAAAATCTTAAAAAATATTTTTTTTTGGGTACTTCTTCCTGATCTTAGCTTAAATGTGTAGTGTGTGTGAGTGTGTGTGTGTGCGTGTGTGTAAAGCTCTCACTTACTTTGCTATTCTTGAAGGACGTGCTAGTTACAGGTATTTATATAGTTACAGGTATTTATGTACTTACACTATTTCTTGTAGAAGCTGGATGGAGATATATACTTGTTAATTTATAAGGGGATTTGAGTGCCTTAAATAATTTACCTCATTTTAATTTTTTCCTGTTATTTCTACCTGCCTCTCATAAAATCCTTCCCCTCCTCCCCTCTGCTACTAAATTTGCTTTAGCCATTTTTTTCCATTAACAACTTTTTGGCCTCCAACTGCAGTTGCGTGCGTTTTAAAACTCTCCCAGAGAGGAGGAATGAAGGAATGACTGAAAGACTTTGGATCTGAAAGAAGAAAAGACAGAAGGACATTCTCCAGATGACTTATCGTACACACCTCAGGGGGTGGGGGCAGTGAGGGGACTATTCCAGAATGAACAGGGTTGTGGAATCTTATCAACCTAAGTTAGAATTTATATTGACCATGTGTTACAGAAAACTCTGAAACCATGACCCAGCCAAATAACCCAAGTAGGCAGTGCTGACATTGTGTTAGTTCTCGACCTCTGAGATACACCTCATCACTTTTCATGGTTGAGAGAGGGTGACCACATCTCTCACCTCAGCACCCATGACCAGAGCACAGGAAGGAAGAGTGGAGACCCAGCTGGGAGGTCCCTCTGGATCAATTCTGAATGTCTTGCCAGTGACTTCTGTCCACACCTCTGTGACCAGAAGGATGTCATGTCCAAATGACACTAGAAAATAATGGATTTCAGCCGGGCATGTTGCGCTCCCAAATCAAATTAGGGTGTTATTAATCAGGAGGAAAAGGAAACTGGATATGGGGCAGGCAACTGGAAATCTGGGCAGTGAAATCTGAGAGAAAGGGAGATGTTCTATATTTGGAAAAGAACAGAAGTCTTTTTGTGTCCTTGATGTAGAATGAGGAGAGTGAGAAAAATTGCCCGTGTGCAGGTTTCCCAGTAGAGTTTCAGAGAAATAAGAATCACTATCCTTCTGCATGTTAAGCAGGTCTTAAAATGTTGTCCATGTTCACCAGGCAGTGGCTGTGCTCCCTCAGCACCACATTCTATTTTTAGTTTTCAAAATGCCATGAAGGAGAAGCTCTAAGACTGGCTTTCACTTTTAAAAAATCTTTAATAAGGTGCAGGTACTTCACAAGCACTAAGAAAATGGAGTGCTTTGGAAGACTAGTCCTTGAGGATGGGTCAACAGCAGCCCATTGTTCCAGTGGGAGAAACAAAGCAGGTTGTCATCTTCAAGAGACACATGCTTTGTGCCCAGAGCAGCGCTGTCAATGTCTTGGCCAGAATGGAATGTTTAATACATAATTCTGATCATGCCATTAATTGTTAAATGCCTGTAACACTCATTCAATTGAAAATAGAATTTAGAACAATTTCACATCTAAGTATATTGTTCACCTCTGAAGATTACCAGATTAATGGTGAAGACCATGAAACTCTTAATTTATTACTTATGTCACATCATTTTATGGATTCATGTGGCTTTGTTAATTTATTAAAGAGGAAATTAAAAATATAGATTCTCAACAATGACAGCAGTATGTTCTCATTGGGCAGATGGTCAAATTCTTTTAATTAATCAGCTATTTTACGTTGTGAAGGACAGATTCCAAGTTCACTGTTTGAGAGCAGACATTTAGTAAGATGCAACTGTTATATAATGGATAAACTAATGCTGTAGAATATTTAGATTAGATATTTATATTTAGAAAACTTAGAACCACAAGAAATTCACAATTTACTTGAAGGAGACAAGCTCTCTCAAAACTAAATTTGATTTTGTATTCATCTTACCCTCTCTAATTAAGTCAAGAGTATAAAATTAATCACCATTGATATATATTCTCCCCAACATGTGCCATGCTATTTTTAGCCTTGAAGCTATTCCTGCCGAAGGAATCCCTTCTCTTTACTAGATTAACCTGGTAAGATATTGAACTGTTAACTGGACAGATAATATTGAAAATGTAGTGAGGTAGAAAATTTTTAAAGATTGTACTGGTGAAAATGGTCCATTTAATCTTTGGGATAGATATCTTAAACATTTAGTTTTTATTTTTTTTAATTGAGGTAAGATTGATTTAAAAAATTGTATATGACTTAGAGGTATATCAATGCATATGACTCACAGATATATGTTCATTCTTTTTCAAATGAGTGTGACCACTTACTAGAAGCTAAACAATAAGTGAACTTTACCTGAGAAAGGACAAATTGCTGCCCATGTAGTTTCTAGATAATAAAGTCTACACCGGGGCCTCTTATATGCATTGCAGAGTTCTTTGTGAGATCAGGGTTAGATAGTCTATAGCCATGTCTTGTTTGTGAAGGATATGAAATATTGTGTCAATATTTTGGTGTGTGACTAAGGGGCACCTCAGGGCCCCTAAACATGTGCACTCTAGAGGGATTTAGCCAACTGTGTACACAAAGACAAGGAGACTGCACATTAAAAAAAAGACCTTTGTAGGACCAGGTGCATTGAGAGAAGAAAGGATAACAGTTGTCCAGTAAAACATTTGAATTTCCCTATCCCCTGGTCAGTAAATGTCCAGACAAACAGGGTTGGCTCAAAGCAGGGCCCGTGAACCTGAGAGATTGCCACAGGTCTAAGGCACCTCCCAACGGGGAACTTTATGAAGGGGCCAGGGAAGAGACCAGGGAAGTCTGGAATGAAAGGAGCAAAATCAAAGTACAGAGGCCATTGTCAGCCTCTCCACAGGTCTGTTTTATCTACCCCATGTCCCCTGAGTCCCTGGTGCATGTCCAAAACCCAGAAGGAAGTGGGCTCTTCATGTATCTCCCCAGATTCCTCCTGCCTTCCTCCTTTATGACTGCACCTGCAACCCAGTTCTGCCCCTCCTTAGGTAGGGCAGGAACATTGCACCTCCCTCTTTAGGAAGATGCATCTGACATAAGACTAACACATGATTTTGCTCGCTGGGCTGCAAGTACTTCAGTTTGTTTCCTACATAATAAATATCGATATAGCCACTGAATAGAGGCATTTATGTCAGACAAATGACAAGCCTGAAATGATCGTGTCTATTACCCATTTCTCTTCAAAACATTGCTAAAGAACCAGCGATTCAAATTGCTGGGAGCTTCTACTTTGCTAGAATCCGATTGTTCTCCTTCCTTCTTAAAACACTGTAGTTAAACACTGAAACAATGGAGCAATGTCTCTGGGGATTGAATTATGTTTAATTGGGAAGGATCTCTTGTTGTTTTAGTTCATAAAGCAAGGCTGTCAATTAGTGGATGGTGCAGCCCAATGGGAGCCAAGCTGCAGTACAGCCTGTTAAGAGGAGATTCATTGAAATAAATAAGAGGATTTTAAAACACGTCTTGTAAAAGGCCATTGTAGATAGGCAGCTGGGTGATGCCTGTCTTTTCAAACTGTAGCAGCATTGCATTTAGCAGGTGAAGGACACTCATACTCATAAAATAATGACTTTTTTCATGCAGATAGATAAAGTGGGAAGCCAACCACTTGCATTTACCACCCCCCCTCCCAGGTCTGTGCTAGCATCATCTTTCAGCTACTGACTTGGAAGCCTGTGTTTTCTATAAATCCTTTCAGCCAAGTAGCATCACCCATTTCACTAGCTACTTGACAGTTAGTGGGTATGAGGAGGGTGTGGAAAAGGCATCTATCCAGTCTGTTATGCTGACTTCTAAATAGTCTGCACAATGAAATCCACATATATGGTAGGCATTATAGAAGTATGCTAATGTCCATTGGGAATCTCATTTTCTGAGCATGAGAATTTGAATACCACATGTTGACAATATTTTTTCTCATTTTTGGTAGTTTTACTAAAATAGTCACTTTATGAAAATTCTTAAATATGAACTTTTGATCAGGAAAATAGTTGAGTATTTTCAAGATGTCAAAACGATTGCTTTGTATCATTTTAAAATCTGAACCGCAAATTCCTAGAAATAATATGCAGTGCTGTGGGATACTACTTTGTGAGTAGGTGGGAGGATACCTAGTCTCATTTTACTTTTAACATATCAAATTCATTCATTACACACTTGACTTCTGTCACTTTCACCTTAATGAGCATCACAATAACGTTCTTTTATACTTAAACTGATGCATTATCATCTCATCAGTACCTTTGCCAACTAGTAAATTATTAATAAGGTGATGATCATGCTAATGAAGCTACTTTATTAGATTTTGATGGATTTTGTGCTAGAGATTGTGGTGAGGTCTTTTAAATATATAGAAGATTTTCTTGCAGGGCAAATCTTCTGGCCTCACTGAAGACTTCTCTGAAGGTCTTCATTACAGTCATGCTCCACCATTTTCTAATGACATGATAGTCACTTTAACAGAAACATAATGATCTGCAAGTCAAATGTTTAATTTGCTGCTGCAAAAGAATTCACAATCAAATTCTCCTTGTAGGGTTAATTACTTAGTAATAAAAGAGTAAACCTGTTGGGAAAGTAACTCTGAGTGACATTGCTCTGTTTCCTCCTGATAAAGAAGGTTTGCATGTTTCATTTTATATACTGGGAAAGTCAGAAATAGGAGAAAACATTTAGAAGTTGTGTGCCCAAATAGTGAAGGTCTTATCTTTTGTCAACATGATGAGAAAACAATGAATGTGTGTAATGATTTTATTACAAAAGCAATCATTCATTATTAGTGCATAAGTATATAGCATTCTATAACAAACAGGATCACATGGCACATTATAATTGGTAATGTACTCAAGAGAAATTGCTAATCTCAACAAAAACCACAAAAACAATGTAGTAGTCGTTCAGAATTATCTCTGCGTTTTGAATTTCTACAAAGAATCCCATGCCCTCAGTTCCTTTGCATCTAGTGTTATAGCTTGCTTTGTTATTGCAGGTTCATTCCATATAGATCATGTATTTCACTATGTCATCTTATTAAACTGCTCAAAATTTTATGACAGACAATATTATCTCTGTTTTGTTAGTTCCTGTGTGGTAGGATTGAAATCTACAGCTTCTTGTCTCTATGGCTTTATTCTCATTCATTATCCCATATGTCATCCATGTCAATTCATATATGTTGAGGTTTATATAAGAGAAGCTTGAAAAATCAGAGACATTTTTCCATATTGTGGCTTTTCTGTGTTTGTTCACATTGTCCTTTATTAAGAGACTCTTGGTTTATTTCTAGTGGTGTTATTTCTAGTGTTCAAGTCCTCAACTATGATCCCTCTCTGTGAATTTAGATCTACTATTATATCAGCTATAGTAGGGGTATTTTAACCCCCTTTTGCAATTTTTAAATCTTTTTCTCATTTTTAATAGATTTGGTTAATAATCTCAATATACTGTATAATAGTATTATTGGCATTGGATGACATTAAAGGAAATCCTTTCTAAAGGACAGAAGAGTCTCTTTTTGAGACCGGTCAACTATAGATTTCATTTCACTATTTTTGTCTGATTTAAATTACTAGTTCAGAGCCTACAAAGGGGTTACCTGGTAGGTCATGTAATAGAAAATTTCTGCTAAGTTCAACTTTGTGATTAACAAAAGTTGTCTCATGAAAATGTTTTCCTGATTTATCTATACATGAATTGATCTGTTACTGTGGAGTATCTTAAACCTCCCTGTTGCCAGCTCCCAGGCAGTTATCCTATAAACACTAAGTCCTGTTCATCTCAACATAAAATTATATGTTTTAGTGATTTACTTGCAGAGCTTTTCAATGAGACCACCTCATACACAATAAATGTAATCAAAGTAGAAGCAGAAATACCCTAATTTTCTGTTGCAGTTAATCTTGTACACTTGCCTTCCTATGGTTTAATGTATTTCACATCTACCTTCATCATAGTAACTTCAAGTTGGATTTTTTTCCTAGTGCCATTTCATAAATTATGATAATGTTTAATGCCACTGTTTCATTTTCCTATTATGTCATTATTTCTTCATGATGAACATTTTACAACTTTTGATCCTAAAATACTTACTTTGTTCTCCTGACATTATTCATAGAAAATAATGAAGCACAACTCTTGGTGGACAAACTTAAGGACACTCTGGAACCCCAAACTTTGCACTCTCTAAAAGTATTCTGCCATCTTCAGCATATAAACAAAATATATTGTTAGTGCATAAGACCAAGTCAAAGTAAAGACTGCCATTGTCAGCCTTCCCCATGGGTCTCTCACCCAGTCTCTTCTAAGTGTCTCCTTCCACTTCCCCAAGCTCCTGGTGCTTGTCCAAGGCTGAGAAGGAATTTTGCCTGCTGCTTTACATGTCTGACTCCACATGTATTCTTTAAGTTTTCTCCCCCCAGTCCTTTCTAGTGATACCTTCGCCCCCGCCACTTAAGTCCACCCCTCACTAGGTGACTAGGCGGGGCAGGGAGCATGGAATCATTGGAACCTCCCCCCTTTGGAATTATACTGTTAGAATACCATAGATTCTTGCCAGAGTTGTGCTGAGCTGGGCTATATATTCTTTAGAACTGACAGATACACATATAAGCAAAAGCATGTCCCCCCCTCAGCAGTATATTACAGAGTGGGGAGCTTGTTAAGCTCATCACTCTGTCTTTGGTGAATCACCCCCCTGCACCTCTGGTCTACACTCCAGCTCTTGTATGCATAAATAAATAAAATTTAAAAAAAATCTCTATTTCTGTAGCTGCTGATTTAGTCTATCTCACATGGAGGGCCTAATGAAGGAAGGAAACTACATTCTAAATTGTGCAGAACAAATATCCTAAAAGAGAAGTGTCTGGGACCCCATTACTTTGGGACCTAACAGTGTACTTTGAAGTGAGTTTCTCATGGTTAGTCTGTTTCGCTTGATGTGGAAGAGTTGTCTGAATTCATTGCCACATGAATAATACATAACAATGATAATCTCTTTTATCAGAATGTTTTCATGTACTCGTAAAGTATATTTTCTGTGGGTGAAGGAAAATCAACAGATTATTAAATTTCCAGTTATATTGTATGATTTGCTCTACCTCTTCCATTTATTTCACCTCTTTATTTTTAAAGAACTTGCACTGATAAGACATTATTGCTGTATGTTTTGAGCTCAGTATATCAGCTCAGTACAGATTATGATTGGAAAAAAAGGGCTTATAATCTTCCTGAATAGCTTTGCTCTGGGTTTACAGTCAGTGTTTTTGGAGACAGACTATCACAATGTCTGTACTCCTGAAATAGAAAGTACACTTATATTTGTGATGTAATTCAATGATGTAAAGTTACTTGAAAAGCTTGCACTCTCCTTTCCTTTCTTTCTTGCTGTTTCATGTTTTTGGTTTCTCATGTCTATACAGAACACTGCTGTACTGAGTTCTGTAACTCATATATACTTATTAGATTCGTTGTTTCTTTTCATGTTTTTTTTTTTCATATCATATGCACCAGAATAAAGACTTGAACGACACTAAACCCTGTTCTTCTGCGACAGTGCAGTTGAAGATAAGCTGAACAGCCCGATTAGTCACCACATACTTTCTCAGCTGTTTCCAAAACATTGATGAGGAAGCCAATGTTGAACTTCAGATTTGAATTTGACATTGCTCATTAGTTAAGTTAATCTGCCCCCTGGGTCCAGTCACCTGTGAACACACATTCTGCCCCCAGAATCTCCTGAGCATTAAAATGTCCATCAAGCCAAGAAAGGAACCCCCTGTCTATGGCAGACAATGGGGTTATCTTACTGACAACTGAGGGGAACCGCATCAGTTCACTGAACAAGACTCAGGTGTTTGCAGGGGATAGTCAAAGTCTTTTGGACTGTTGCCTGACCTGGCATAAAGCATCGATGGACCAAAAGTCCCTAAGAAGGCATCCCTGAACTACAGAGTCAAAGCAGAAAAATTCTTGCTGTCTCTAGAATGTCTCCTGTACAAGTCTGCTACCCACAGATTAAGGATGCTGAAATTTCATGTTGTGGTTTTGCCCTCTGCTGTCACTCATAGTGCTTATCAGAACCAGAGAGTATCATATTTGTTACACATGACATTGTTCTGGAAGCCACATCCAAACATAAACTCCTTCAATCCCCAAACAAACTTTCCTAGTGAATACTACTTAGTAGTACTTGATTTGACAGCTGAGAAAGCTGAAGTATTGAAAGAGTGAATAAATGGTCCAGAGATTCAGAGCTACTGGTGATGTGGCTGAGCTTTTAATGGTCCTTGGAGTCCACATTTCCCTTAGGCTTTTCCAGAGCTTTGAAAAGTCTCATCCATACCTTTATTTTTAGATGACAAATATTAATCTTATTGCTTAAAGCATTCGGATCGAAATTGACTCCCCAAAGTACTATGCAGATGTCCCAAATTGCAATGATGCACCAGGGCACTCATCACTAGAAAATGAAATTAAACCCTTAACAGTAAATTTTAGGAAATAGGGCTTCTTTTTTCTCTCCCACCCACTTTATTCTTGGTAACTCCGATTGTCCTGACCACTCTTAGTTATAACAAATATTTGCTGAATTGAAATAAACTGAATTGAATTCAAGTCATTGGCCTCTGGTTGAGGCTTAGGGAAATTTGCAGAATGTGCTCTTGGAAGGTTGGGATGAGGAATTGAAGCCAGGAAGAAAGAGGGGGAGAACAAGTAATCACAAAAGGTTGTGTTACATAGCAATGGAAAATGTCTTTCTTCCGTGTCAATCATCGTAGAGAACACGGGATGTCAGCGCAGTGGGAGCTCCTGGCACATCATGGGACGCAGAACTGCATTCACTGGTGCTCCACGGTCACCCCTCATGGTAACGAGCACGTCTGAAATGGTCAAAGATGCTCTAGTTGCTTAAAGTAAATGTGAGAAGGTCTCAAAGAAACTGCTGCTTCTTGCTCAGTGTGGGCGTGCTGAGAAAGGAAAAGAAGGGAGAAGTCTGCTCCTCTTTTTAATAAGAGCTCATCGATACATTAATCAGTGCTGTTGGTCTGTTACTGAGTCTGCCTTTGGGAATCACAGATGAAAATTGGTGATAGCTATGTAACGAGCAAAAATGCAAATTGAAATGAAGCAACTCCATTTCTTGATATTTTAAGAAAAGAGAAAATGTCTTGAAACAATACAAAAATTTTTTGCATGCTGAAATGAATGTGTAAAATAGAGATCACAGTTTCTATAGCACGGTAACTCTCTTTTTTTTTTTTTTTCTTACAAAATTATTCTCTACTTGCAGTTTAAAAGAAGCTGCTTTATAGCACTTTTCTGCAAGTTTGTATTTGAATTTGCCAAGCATCCTTTGGAATTAGCTGGAAAGAGATTAAATTCAATGAAGAAATTCAGGCATGGAGCGCTCAGAGGTGACAAAAGGTAAAATGGGGAAATGAATCAATGTGTTTGACTTAAACTTTGTCAATGGTATATACTGCTTCTAACTAAGGGTAGAGCCTATGGGATAAAATAATTATAAAATACAAAGGAGAAAGGTGACCTAAATGGGATTTCCAAACTCCTTATGTCCTGGTCTGTTTTATTGTTTGCAATTTTTAGTACTACCTGAGATTCCGAATTTCTTTATTCTTCTTCGAGAGCAAGAAAACCCTCAAATTTACAACACTGAGTAGTGATCAAGAGCTTTCTAGTGTTGACTTTCTGCTTTTTTTTTTTTGCTTTCTTCAGCAATTCTTAAGATGTCATTTAATACAAGAGGCTGTTTTAAGTGCATTTGTGGGAAAGTGGACAGACACAGTTGCATGACCTGTTTCTATGAGAAATTCTTTTTTTGAAGTCTCATAATTGCTGTTTAGCACAATTGATCCGGGAAGAACGGCTGGGGGCCCAGCTGAATGATTGAGAGTCCATCTGCCTCTCCTCCTTTCCATGAGTCCTAGTCCGTGAGAAGTAGTGCTCTGCTTTGAAAATAAAACCCTGTACCCACACTTCTGTGGGTGTAATGATAGCCTCTTTGCAACATTTTTAATATTACGTAGATAATAAAACCTTTCATTTCCTCCTTTAAAAACCTTCTACAGAAAGAGAGAAGATAGGCAGTTCTACAGTTAGTAGCTTAACTATAAGGAATCTAATGGGGAAAGGAAGAGATAAGTAAGAAACTATTTAAATTTTGGCTTTAATTTTACCCTACATGAGCTGATGTGAAGTATGTCTTTTATGTATACTTTATGCTTTTTGTCATATGCTAGCTCTTTACTTCTTCAGTTTATTCAAATGCTAAGTGATCTCAAACTCCATGATATTTATATGTAATTGGGGAAGAAAATATTTTCACCCACTTCTGTTACAATTGATAATGTAGCTTTATATTTTACAAATGAATATGGTGCATTGAGAGTAGAACCATCAAGGGTTCAGGATTTACTCCACCTATCTATAAAATCCTAAACTTACCATTGAACTTCCTGAGCTTTAGCTCCTTTGCGCTGAAATAAGAATACTGACATATGTCCTGATTATTACAAAGGGTTGCTCCTGCATAGCTGAGCCCTCAGTTCTCTCAATGTTTAAAAAAAAAAATCCTCCTTAAATATGGTGAGTCAGTATTTACTTCCAGATGGACTTTTCAAATACCTTATAGCTGTTTACCTGAAAGACTGTCTTCTTTTTAAGGTTTGCTCTAACTACATTATAAATCCGGTAACAGTTTCCTGTTTTATGTTGTAAGACCTCATTAACACAAACTAGAAAAGAAATTCTGAACACGTAGGCACTTTCAACCCTCTTCTACTCATTCTAAGTAATGTTGATCTTTCTGAAGAGATAAATTACTGTTTTTATCTTTAAAAAATAATTTTTGTAAGTATTTAGGGACTTAGGGACGGTAGTGCATATTCAGTGTACATAATTGTGTTTAAATGGATGAACGTATTTGCTTGTGACACCATGTTTAGTGCTCTACGGTGTAGTTACTTTGTGTCTAGACTCCATGGCCTGTGTGCAGTGAACCCTTACCTGATAAGAGGAGACTATTTCCATTTCTTGAGCAGCAAACCATACTGCAGCTCTTGGTGAAATTGTAGACCATTTATAGGTCACATTCCAGTTACTTTCTCATATGACTAAAGAAGCAGTTTCCCCCCACATCCAGTTACTTTTCATGACTTTGGACACTGATGCTTTATTAGGATTCCCAGTTGGTTATCTTCAGCTTCTTTCTCTGTTGTTTTACAGACTGTAAGTTCTTTTAAAAAAGATTTTATTTTATGCATTGAAGAGCTGGGGTACAGGCCATAGGCCCGAGGGAGTGAGATGATTCACCAGAGACAGGGTAGGGAACAGAACAGGCAGATCGACTGAAATACACTGCTGAGGGGAAGCAGTGGGCGAGGCTGGAGAGGTCTGTTGCACCATGTGGGTCCCCTCCCGGGCAGGAGATTGAACTAGGCTGCAGTGGTTGCAGAAGGCCCAAGGTGCAGTGCTCAACTTCTTGTGCCACCAGGGAGGCCCTATATCATAATTTAAAAGAAATCTCAAACATTTGTATCTTGTGGAAAAGAATGGCTTGTGTTCCCCCTCTTTCTGAGTTTTCTGGGGAGTATAGATCTCATCTTTCATATGGAATATGTCTTCATGCAGTTATTAGGAATTTTAAATGATAAGCAGCATGTGTATATGTATATGTGCGCATGAGAGAGAACTCTTATAAATTTAAGCCCTGTATACACATCAGAAGTTTTGTTGGCAATCTATAAAACAGTATTTTTGGTTCTTTGTATATATTTCTGTGGATGTTTGGAGTTTAGAATTAAATATGATGCCCTTGCAAATCATAATATATAATAATTATTGTTAAACATTCAAACTGTGAAGCAATAGAAAAATCTATTGTGAATGGGTGAGCTTATTTTTTAAAAAAAAAATTCTTTGGTATCTTGGGAAAGCATAACATATGATTATTAATATTTTTTCAGAGAATTTGGCAATGTTTAAAAATGCAGAGAATGTGCTTTTAGAATAAAATGCTTAATGTTTATCTCATGACAAATACAAAAGAAACTTTCTTTAATTCAAATCAGTTTTGATAATTTTATTTGACTCTGATAGTCCCCCAAAAAGGTGGCAGACTTGAATCATGTAATATATTTTGTAACAGAGGGTGTTATAGTAGGCCCAAGAAAAGAGATCTTGCTTTTAATGTTATTAAAAGATAATTATCAAAATGATCTATTTTTCTGATAGTTTTATTTTTGTGTAAAAGTTATCAGAGCTATCAGTTTTTCACCTTGATTATTAAAGCCAAGCATTTCAAATCCATCCCTCAACCTCAACCTTAAATTGATTCATTGAAGTCATATGACTGCACTGTTTAAGTTGCCAGTGGTCTTTCTAGACAATGTAGACTACCCATATTTACATTTCAAGTCTCTAGTTCACAATGTTGTGAATATGAATTAATGTTGGAAATAACATGTCATTAAATAAACATTTAATGTGAAGTAGATATAACTTAAAGTAAAATTTAGCAGGTTGCAGTATATGATATAATATTTACCTTTTAGGATATATAGCAGCATCTATGTGATTCAAATTGATAGGTCTGTGAGGTCAAGATTGGTCCCAAAATGTGCTGTTATTATAGATCAATGAATCACTCCACCTTTATTTTCCTGTGGCATTGTTATTTATCTCTCTCTATGTGTGCATGTTTTTTAGAATTAGAAATGACGTATATTAAGAAGAAATAGTTAAGAGAATATTTACTATTTCTCCTTTCTGGTTAATCAGATTCTAAACTTTCCGTGGGTTGTACTCCAAACACTGGATACTTTAACTCATTTTCTTTCACAAAATCCATATTATTAACTTTGGGTGAGCCTTCGTGCTAACTTGACGAGCTTACTAAAATCATAACACAATAAAAATGTTAATAGAGTTGACATTTTTTTAGACACATATACTGTTGCAAAGGAGTTATACTAACTGTTAGTTATTCACCAGAAAATTCACCAGGAAACTAGTGACTTGGTATTTAAACAATTATTTAAAAAAATATATCATCATGCCAACTAGTTTCCCTTTCAACCTGCTTGGTTTATTGACTGATTGTCTTGAATAATATCAGAATCATGGTTGATTGTGGTTGGGATCTGGAAGGACAGTTCTTTCTGCAGAAGTGCAAGAGTGAGCAGCCTCTCTACTTGGAGAAGAACAGAGTGATGAGGCTTGGATGGTGTTTGGGAACCCTGGGACTCTGAAAGTATAAGCCGGATAAGTCAAAAGTCAACCTGGAACAAGAACTGTACATAGTAGGGGCTCAAAGGAGAGGTCAGAGCTGAATGTGTGCATGAAATGTAATGAAATATACTTATGTCATGCCATATACAACATGGAGAAACAGGTATGTGAGGATTTCTTCCCAGATGTGGAGGCAGGGAATTTTAGCTCATAGTGACAATGGTGATCCAGTAGCTATGAGCTCAGTCATAAGAGTAAAGCCTTCCTAGATCTCTGATATCACCATTGGTTAAGAGTTCTTTTTCTACTCACTTTCCTCAAAATACCCTACAAGCAAATCTATAGAGATCTATAAACCTGTAACGGGCAACTCAGATAGTTGTAGTATGACCACTCATCCACTAAATATGTGACATTCATGACACTGCGTGTTGGCTTATTAAGTAAGTGTAAGGCGGATGATACTTGGGGAATCTTGTGGAAGCATAGCCATATGTATGCAAACCCTCTACTCACCGGACATACAACCCACCCAAGCCCTTTTCCTCGACGTTTTCTTCTCCATGGAACTTACCATCTCCTAACATGCATAACACTTTTTTTTTTTTTTTAACTTTCTTAACTGTATCTGTCTCTACAAGGTAAATTACTTCAAGGTACAGCTACTTACATCTTTTTTTTTTCCCTGGTAAATATTAAATACCTGACCCAGAATAAGTGCTTAATAAATGTTTGTTGTATTTTAGGAATGGATGGCACTAACATGTTAGTTTTTTGCTTAATAGTGTCAGATTTTAATGTAGTAAACAAACTAATCAGTGATTTTAGAAGCAATAATTTTAGTGAAATTGAAGAAAAAAGGTGTACACATACATATATAAAGAGAGGTGTTTAGATAAAATATGAACTGAAATTTTCACAGTTATGTAAACAAACCTAGCTGAGAAGAAGCACACGTTGTGAAGAGATTAAGGTTTATTCATATATGTGGATATTCACTTATTAACTGGAGAACAGTTTATTTATTTATTTTTTGAATTCTGCTGTATTGTATCCCTGTCCACTGAGAGGCTTACTGATTGTCGGTGGACAAGCTCAAATCCCTCTTATCTCTAAATAACCTTTCTAGGCAAACAATAACTAAGGAGTGTGAAAAAAACAAACAACAAACTGGGTAAGAATAATATTCTGTAGTCTGATTGGGTAATTATTGCCTGTGGTGGTTTCAGTAAATTTAATTTTCTTTTTTGATTGAGCCTATTTCTTTGGTGTTAGTTCTTTAGAGGCACTGGATAGAGTAGTATAGTCAGAAGAGGAAAAACCCAAAACAAATATACATTAATAATAGGTGAGAAAAATGGTGAAATTTTTACACAGCTGAACAATATCATATATATCATTTAAAATATCTGACTTCAATTATGATTCCTGTAGGCTCAATATTTACTTTCTTATTAAATCAAGTAAACTTTACTCAAAAGCTATTAATAAGTGTTTTATAAATCATAACTTGTTATCAAAAATATACACTATGCTGTTTCATGTATACATTCTTTTATCACCCCTTTGTGAATTTGAAGTAGCCAAAATGTTCACTAATCTATAAGGAAAAAAGATGGTTTTCTTAAATTGCTGTAGATATGTTATAAAACATATAATGAATTATATTTAATAATATACTGTTATAAAATATTTAGTATTAAGTGTCTTACATCTTTTCAAAGACTATATTATGTTCATGTATTATTAATAGTGCTATAGGGGTTCCAAATCTGAAATTAATTAAAATTATATTCACCTTGAATATAAATTTATAACATGTGTTTATTAATTAAGCTAAGAATTATTGACTTTGACTACAAATTGTGAACAAATACTTTAATTTCCATAATTTATTGGCTTATGCTTTAAAGTAAAATATTTACTTTGAAAGATTCTGGTTATAACTTTTTTCACCTGCCCTTTTTGTATTTCTTATAATTTGTTTCTAAAGATATTTCTATATTCGGTTTCAACATATGGCTCTAAGTGAGATGTATTTTCAACAAATGACTCTAAATCAGACATCCTCCCGTGGATGTCAGGGATGTTAGGGATGCCTTGGTGGTCATAGCTGGGGCATGAGGATGTTGCTGGCCTCATGCACCCATGGATCGGGGTCCAGCTTGTGGCCCTCCAAGTTCAGGGCACTGAAGTTTGCCCCCTAGGTATGTCCATATTGCACATCTGTAGCTCCAGGGCTTGGAGACACTTAAACTTACTCCCTGCAGCCTAGATTCCTCCCCTCTTTCAGTTTTATTACATTCATTCATTTTTTTGACAACAAAATGTTGACTTTCTTGTATTTCCATTTTCCAAATTAACATCTATGACTGATTCAAATACTGGACAGTGGTTTGGTGGAGAGTGAGTGGAACAAGTACGCATATAGAAGAGCAAAAAAGTAACCCAGAATAAAAATAAGTAAATAAATGAGGGATGTAGCCATTGCAACCTCTAAATAACCACTGTTCACAATCACCAGTGATGAATCAGGGTCTGGTCAATGTGTGCTTTCATTTCTCTGTGTGTGTTTGGAGGGGTCTTGGGTGAAATAGTTGCTATACCTGGTCTAATGTTAACTTGATACAAATCAGTGCTGTAGTTTCAGAACTCTCAGTGTAAACACTCTACCTTAATGCTTTCTGTTTCTTTTGCCAAAATTCATTTTTAAATACAAGCCATTCAGCCAGAAGGGTGTTTTCTTTGGAAGACCAGACATGCAAGATGCCCTGTAAAAAAAGATCACAGCCTGATGCTTTTACAAAGAGCAGGATCGATAGTCCTCTTAAGAAGATTCACAGTACTTAGGAAAGGACCAGAGTAGTTCTGAAGTGTTGAAAATTGTATCATCCATTGTTTCCAAAAAAATAACAATTTGTTTTTTTTTATAATCGCACAGAATTCCCATTAACATAAAAATTTAGGAAGCACTGGTTTAGTCCTGTGCTTTCAAATTATTGGAAGTGATCGAATCTTTTCACCAAGCTAGTAGAGGCACAATACTTACTCTATGAATAGAAAATAGATTTGTCTTCTTCAAGTGCATGACCTTCATATTCAGTTACTAGTAGAACCTCTCTGTATATTATTATAATTGGCTCCCTCCCTCTGCTCGCTTGCTTCTTCTCTTTGTCTCTGTCTCTCTCTCTCTCTTCCCTCCCACCTCCTTTCCCTGCTTTTCCATTTCTCTCTGTTTCTCCCTTGTTCTCCTCTGTTGTTGCATTGCTGGGATAATCCTACTGTAGGATTATAGTTGCTAAATATTCAGCATATATCCCTGGTAGAGCAAACAGGAAGCCTAAGAGGGACTCAGTTCCTCTGACCCATCTCTCATTTTTCACATCTAGAGCTATGGCTACCCAGGGGAAATTTTTATACATATGTAAATATATATTTTAGCAAAACATATTTACACTTTTTCACATTTCAGAATAAACTGAAGTATTAGTTAAGGTATATCTATGAATTATTTAATGAATTGCTCCTCAGTGTCTCCTGTAAGAGTGTTTTGTAGGAAATCAATGATCCTCAATCTGGCTTCACATGTTTTTAGGACCTGTGTGGCTGCAGATTAGGAAAACCAGACAAAAGGAAATGAAGCTGATCAGAAACAAAAAAAGAACAACCAGAAGGTCCAATCCCTGGAATCAGTCTAGTTTCTGCAGCTGAACCGTGTGTCTGTGTATCTGTGACTCTTGTTTCTGTATTTCATGTGCCTGCAACACGCCAAAGCCATCAGAGTGTCAGGGAGAAACAATACAGGGAAGCTCCTGGCTGCAGGCAGCCTACATTCTACGGGGTTGCTATGTCCTTAGTTCATCTGTCAGCAAGTTAGCCACTATCGACCCTCACTGGTGGCGCAGGGGTTAATGTCTCAGTGACATCATGCTATTGCCAGCCACTATGGCCTGAGTTTGATCCCGGGCCAAGGAGCTGACCCACATGGCGCACCAGACCTCTCCTGCCTCACCTGCTGCTCCCCTCGGCAGTGTGTTTCAGTAGATCCGCCTGTTCTGCTCCCGACTCTGTCTAGGTGAATCCTCTCACCTACCCGCCCCCACACATCTGGCCTATACCCCTGTTCTTATATGCATAAATATATAGAAAATAAATTTATTTAAAAATAATTGCCACTCTGTCTATATTACTTTAGCTGAACTTTCAGCAGAGTGTGCTTAGTTTTCCTGTAACTTGCTACAGGAAGAGACACCAAATAGGGAAAATCTGTGCCTCCAGCCACAGCCACAGCCACAGGTAGCCTGCTGCCTTCAGGCTCATCAAGGAAGGCACAGGACAGGCAGGCACTGGGCCCAGCAGAGATGATCTGGATCCAGCTTCAGTCGGTTCGATTTTGCTTCAGAGAGCATGATGATCCAGTCTGCTGTCTGGTCTCATCTTCAATTCAGCTGCCTTTCACTCCAGCCCTCTGTCTTCCACATGTGTCCCTCTTTGCTTCCACTCTTCAATCTTTTCATGCTGCTTATTCAGGGTCTGTAAATTTTGAATGACTCTAAAGTCTCTAGTGCTTCCTGAATTGTAGATCTGGACAAGATCGAAGGGCAGCAGGCCCTCCCCAAGAGCCTGTTTTGTTTGACTAAGTTCTTTTACTGTATTGATTTAGTAGAAGAAATTCCAGGATAAAATTCAATTTCTTCATGGTTCTGAAAAATCTGAGGCATCACCCAGGGCTTTATATTCCAGGCAAGAGCCACAATATGAAAACAGAAAATAAAACAGTTGTCAAATTGCTCGAACATTCATCATTGCAGACTGGAATTTTCTTAGGTTTGGCTCTAGTAATGCCATATAATTTTCTTCTTTGGGTGTTCACCTTATTTGCTCTTAAAACTAAAAAATAATAGTAAGAAGCTGAACAGAACCAGAACAACTGTTATGTTATTAAGTCTAAAAAACTGCCTCAAATCCTTAATATTCCTTTCTAGTTCCAGTGGTACAGGATTTGTCTTCACATGTCAATACGAAGACATGAAAACAAGCTGATAAATCGAAAGGTTGAATTCTTGGTATCTCCCAATGAAAATAAGTTTTGAACTCTTCCGTCTGTACAGAAGAATGTCTATTTATATGTCAGAAATCCTTTGGAATGTCATTGTTTTATTATTCACAATATCGAGGTGATTTCTTTCTCGTTATTTTATTTGCTTATTCCTCTATCCACAGAGGGCTCCATCTTATTATTTCTTCTATTTTATTGGGTTTAGAAGGCTACACTCTGAACTAAATGAAACATAATATAGAAATTTGGAGATGCTCACGTTTAATCCTTCCACTTTACCTAGTAGAACGGTGTTCCCATTACTCAGTTTAATCTAGTAACACTGGGTGCTTTTCTGTTGCCTTATTTCCTAAGCTACCTGAAACATATTCCTTACTTGCCTTTATGCCTCTCATAGGAATATCGATCACTTAAATCTGTAATGTCATCATAGCTACTGTGTAAATTTTAATATATTGGATTTATGAAAATGTCCCCCCAAAGTAAATTATGTTACAGTTGGCTATTTTTTTTTTAAATTCAGCATTAGTCAGTGCAATGTGAACATTACCTTTGGGCACAATAAAGACTCCTATCTGCTCAAGGATACATTCTCCATCTGACCTCAGGATACAGATTTAACAACTATTTATTTGATAGAGATTTAACAAATATTTTTACTTAAAAAATCCTCCATTTTGGCAATGCTTATTCTGGTCATCTCTGGATACTGTGCATGGTGGAAAACATGCATATACTGAGTTCTCAAAATAGTAAAGTTTTCTTTGAAATTGGATGATTTATCTGTAGGTAGAATATAAGAGACCGACAAGCACAGTTATCCTTTTAGTTCAGTTCCTGTAATCCTCTCATTTGTTCTGCTTATAATCTAAAACCTAAGGTTAATAAAAAGGTCTGAGATATCTTGGATCAAGGTCATAATCTGGGTAAGCCTAAATTTGTAACTAAAGCCAGAGACCAAGCAAATGGCTTGTGACCTGCTATGATTGGAGGGTGTCTTGAATTTGCCTGTTAACTGAATTTGCCTATTAAAATACACATTTATAAAATATACATTTAACTGGCTTAGATAAAGCAGGTGGTATGTTTAGGTTCATGTAGAGTTCCATTGAATTAATCAGCCTGTTCATCTCTGACCAACTGTAAATAGGCTATACTGGCATGGGGGAGAGAGAGGTAAGAGGTGAGATGAATCTGCAGGGGCTATAAAGTCGGCAGCTAGGAAATGATCTGGTTACCTTATCTTCCTTCTGCTCTCTGACAAAAAGTGACACTCCTTTTGAAAATAGATTTTAGAGAACTGATCTAGAGGGCGCTCTGCTGTATTTGCCACCATGTTCTAGAAAGTTCTAGATGTCTGGCAAAGAACATGTTATTGTACGATGATACAGGTAGGGGAACTTGTCACATGTGCTTCTGTGTCCTACTGATCCTTAAGTCCTCTTCCCTGGCCTCCCTTCCTGTTCTTTTGAAAGAAACCTTCCTTTCCTCCCAACTCTGGTCTTCCCCTCATTTCTGAGGCTGGTCACACAGCAGGGACTTTAGAAGGGAAGGCTTTATGATTGGGATAAGAGGCTGGCAAGGCCTCACTGATGTGGGACAGTGTAAAGAAAATAGTGGGAAGGACTAGTTCGTGGTCTTATCACAACATGATATATTCACTGAGTTTGCATATTATAGTTTTGAGAAGTAAATGTTCAATAATTAAGATTCCAGTGGCACAGGGTCTGATATAATTAAGAGGCTGTGTCAGTACAGATGGTGGGTCACTCTGGACAGTTCCTGGGTGACCCAGAAAGATGACGACAGAAAAATGAAGGGACTCAGATAGATGGTACCCCCACAGTTCTACCAACCACTTCCCTGAAGTTGTTATCCTTGGCTGATTTCACTGGTTTCTTTTCTCTGTAGCTATAGGTGAACCATCCAGTTTCCAAATACCTGCTTCAACACACCATTTATATTCATTCTTTCTCTTCTATGAATGGGGTACATTGACCATATCGCCACATTTTTTATTGCCCTAATCTGTACTCGCATCTTATTTTTAAAGCTGAAGGACTCTGCTGGATGGCATGGGTGTCTGGAGGTGAGTATGGTGTGGCAACACATACATGAACAAGGATAACCCTGTACCCTTATATTCTATACCGTGTTGTAAAGTAGTGTTACTTCAATATAAAAAGGTGCTGTAGACATATTTTTTATCCTGGAACACCTTCAGTAGTATTCCCATAGCACTTCAAGGCCTACATGTGTAGCAATCTGTGTAAGCATATTTGTATGTTTTTTTATTTTATTTTTTATTTTTAAAGATTTATTTATTTATGCATACAAGCACTGGGGTACAGGCCAGAGGCGTGGGGGGTGAGAGGATTCACCACAGAGAGCGGGGAGCAGAACAGGCAGATCAAC
>JAGFMF010011959.1:2969971-3138053 GCA_019455555.1 Galemys pyrenaicus | reverse complement strand
ACACTGCTGAGGGGAGCAGCGGGCACAGCAGGAGAGGTCTGCCGCACCATGTGGGTCCCCTCCCTGGCTGGCAGCAGGGATCGAACTCGTGCTGCAGTGGCTGCGGTTTGCTCCATAGTGCGACGCTTAACCCTCTGCGCCACCAGGGAGGCCCCTGTATGTTTTTTTAAACATATATTTGGATGTAAGAAATTAAGAAATTAAGAAAACATTTCAGCATTTGGTTCATTCAAAGAAGCAATATTGAAGGTAATGGATACATATCCCTATGTAAAGCTTCCTCAAGGTATATTAGGCCAATATGGCCTTACTGTAAAACTTGAACACATAAAATAGTGTGTCTTCAGGGAATCATTGCCTATCGGGAGCTTAATAAATGAAGCCCAGAACATTAAGTGAATGGACCAAGTCGATTGACTGGTGTGTTCTTGTGCAGATTGAAGAGCCTGAAGTGATATTTTCAAAATTGAGGAAGAAATCCTACAGACATTTCTAGAATTAATTAGTATAGAAGATCGAATCATGACTAAGACCTAAGAAAATATATCAAGAAGATAATATTTTCCTTTGCAGTAAATATGAAAGACTGAGCACTTGCTTTTATAGAAACTTCACATTGGATAGGTTGGACAGTTTCCTTTAAAAACAATACAAAATGGCTTTTTATGAGAAGACAATAGTATTGTGTGTGTGTGTGTGTGTGTGTGTGTGTATGACACTTTCTCCCAACTCCCAAACCATTCACAGTTTAGCAGGCTTTCACTCCAACATCCTAACAGCAGTTGCCAGAGCTCTAAGCTGTGTGTCGCTGGGTATCTTGGCACAAAGAACTAGCAACAGGAAAAACGCCCTCCAGGAAAGTTTAGAGACTGTGTAGCTTTTGCACTTTAATAATTACAACAGTGCTAATTTGAAGCCTTTTTGAGTAGATACTTAGGTTTTAAGTAGCCTGGCAATTACAGTTGTTGCCTTCAGCTGCAAGTCCTTTTGAATATTTATCAGATGTCTCCTACCTTCCCATTTCAATTTTTCTTTTGTTTCCTTCCCCTTTCTCTTCTTGTCTCCCTCCCTCCCTCCTTTCCTTTCTGCTTATTTCTAATGCTGATACACTTTTAGCTTGAAGTATATAGGGCACTTACATTTGTTTTTGCTATCAAAATGGATTGAATTGATAGATATGTTTCATATAAAACGTACTGAGTTTAAAAAGTATTTTCCTGTTGTTGGTGTGACTATTTCATTGATGGTATCTGATTCTAATGAATTAAAATGTAGGTTTCCTGAGGTTCTCTCTCTTACCTCAGAGGTCTTTCTCTGAGAATCAGCTGCCATCACCGTGCTAGGCGCCATGCTGGAAAAAAGACAGCCCTGACCTCCATTTACCTAACTAACTGCTGCCTGATGTCTGTGTGAAGTGTCATTATGTCTTTATCCCCAAGCTCTTTATGAAGTGTACATGTTTGTCCTTGTTTTGTTTTATGTGTTAAAGAAAAACAGTGATATCATGTTAATACCTAATCGGGATTGTCCTGTTGTCTTGAAGTTCAAACCCAGGTCTGTGGTTGTGCGCTGGGAGGTGTTAACCTTGGAACGGGAAGGACATGTCTCCTGCCTCCCTTCCTCGCCATGACTGTGCTCAATGATGATTGGTTCTGCTGTTCCAAGTCTGTTGGCTTTTAAGAACCATGTAGCCATCCTACAGAGAGTATAATATGTCTATGATTTCAGCTTTAACTTGATTCTTAAAAAGATGCATCGTAAAGAAGTTATTTCAAACTTCTTTTGGGACCAACTTGGCAGAGGTACAACAACTTACCAATAGCTTTGATATCTGTGACTTTCTTGATTTGGGTATTGATGACAGCAGAGTAAGTCCAGTAAGAGAATTGGGACTTTGGACACCCAAGATTGTTGGTAGCTCCACAATGAAACATCTCCCACATTGGGTGTGCTGTGGTGAGAGGAGTGCCTGGTGATCCTCAAACCTGCCTGCTCTAAATACTTTCAGCCATTTGCCACATCAAGACAAAACATATTCTAGTGTGTAAGACCTTTAATTGAAAGGAACATTAATAGAACTAGTGTGCAATAGAGAAAAGAGAAGAATAGAATAGTTTCCAAATAAATACCTAGTTACCCATCCCCACGTGGATAAATGCTCATCCAAATATGATTGGCTCAAAGCAGGGCCACTGAGACCCAGAAGCCTGCCACAGTCTAAGATACCTTCTGGTGGGGACCATAGGAAAGGAGCAGAAGGGGCCAGGAAAGTCTGGAAGGAAAAAAATCAAAACGCAAGTCAAGATAAAGTCTGCCATTGTCAACCTCCCCACAGGCCTGTTATCCATGTCTCTGTTTCTTTAATGTGTCTCTTTCCATATTCCCCAAGTTCTTGGTATAAGCCCAAGGCCAAGAAACAAGCACAGCTTCTTCATGTGTCTCTGCTTCATGTGCCTTCTCCAGGTCCTCTTCTTGATCTCCTTCCATCCCTTCCACTGCCTTTTCTAGCCTTTTTGTTTTTTAAAGATTTATTTATTTATTCATATAAGAATTGGGGTACAGGCCAGAGGTGTGTGTGTGTGTGTGTAAGTGAAAGGATTTACCAGAGACAGAGTGAAGAACAGAACATGCAGATCTACTGAAACACACTGCTGAGGGGAGCAGTGGGTGAGGCAGGAGTGGCCTGCTGTGCTACATGGGTTGCCTCCCTGGCTGGGGATTGAACTCTTGTCACAATGGCTGCAAGTGCTTCATAGTTCAGTGCTTATCCCCTTGTACCACCAGGAAGCCCCTTTCTCTAGCTTCTTGCTGCTTATCTGTACCCTTCCTGAGGGTAGGACAGGAAACCTGGGTGGACCTTTCCCTGGGGATAACCCTGTTACACTACTATTATGTTAATTGGCTTCAACTTCCTTATCAATAATGTGGTAAAAAATGCCCCAGGTGGTATTTAAAGTAAGTTGCAATGTTCACTTGTTTTTATTTCTAATAAAATTTCACCTGTAATGGTGTGTCTGCCAATCTTACTGAAGCTTTGCACATCTTTTCACACCTCTGCCACAACAGTAGTGCCCCCTAAGACTAGTTATCCCTAAATGAACGACTGGAATGGGAAGTGTCAGGTGACTGAAGACTTGGACTTTCGGGATGAATAATCAAAATGAATATTACATTGAATTTTGTTATAGTTTTATGCTTTTGTGGCAAAATAAACCTGGCGTCGATTCTGAAGGTCTGTGACTCCAGATTGCCTGTGAACAGAGGTTATATTTTATGATCAGAGATTTCCTAGGTTTTGTCCACACAAGCAAAAAAAAAAAAAAAAAAGGTGTAGGCTTTAGAGGCAAATCACTTCTTGCTCAGGTTCTGACACAGTAGCCTCCTGTCGTTTGCCACAATGTTTCTTCATTAGGAGCTGACCTAATATTCTGTGATGTGTTGTGCTTCTGTCAGATCCAGTGTTGGTGTAGGTGAGGTAAGAACTTAGGAGGTGAGTTTTGAGCTTATGTTCCCATTCTTAGTCTTACTTTTGAAATTCATTTTAATGCCTTTGCTATGTTGAAAGTTATTCTGACAAGTAGAATGACTGTCAGATTGAGGGGTTAGACCTGGACAGAAAGATAGGGACTTGGATCTGAGAGACATAACTAAGGAGGGATAAGGGTGGGAACCCCAGAAGGCATAGTGAGAGAGAAAAGTCAATAATTAGAAAAAGCCCATACTATGTCACCTGTTAATCTATGTTAGGACATTGGCCAAGGTTGACCAATCAAGAAACTGCATAATCACCATGGCATAACTAGAAAACCCCGAAGTTTTCTTAACCAGCGGCAACCCATTTGGAGCCCCTCACATGTGTGCAGGGGAGCTTGTCTGGCTTCTTATCTGTCCTTGCATAAATTTCAGGCCTGCTCTCTGCTGGCAGGAGTTAGCTTTTTTCTTTAACCGTTGCAGTTTTGCTTCCCAGGAGCTGGCTGGTATCTTTAAATAAACTTCCTTCAGCTTTCCTGCTTACTGCTCTTTGTGTATAGTTCTTCAATTCTTTGTCACATCACTTCGCAATATGGCATAGTCAGGACTCAGAAAAGTGACATAGGAAAACATAAAAAAACTCACAAAAATGACACAAGAAAAACAAAACAAATTGCAAAAATAAATTTAAATCTAAAATATTTAGTGTCTTTCTCCCTGAGAGCAAACTTAAGAGTACATGTGAATGGGGATAATGATGTGTCCAGGTGAGAAAATACTCCAGGTGCCAGGGGAGATCTATGCTACCTTTTATTTGTTTGTTTGTTTGGTTTGCCTATTATGGTACCCTGTTGGTCTAATTATCTTTCCTCCAATGGTTAGCCACATGCCCATGGGAATCCCTCCTGAAAATAGATGTGCAATTAAAAGGCTCCAAATTTTTAGAAGTCATGAACATATGATTTGTACACACTTTTTTTCCTAGAAAAATACCAGGTCTACCTTACTGGCAAGTAGGACACATTCTTCTTTTCTTTCTGGCACATCACATTTCCCCAAGAATATATACCATGTCTGGTCCTCCTTGGTGGTCTTGGGGTTAATTCTCAGCGCTATCACTATTGACCTGAATTCAATTCCAGCCAGGGAGCTAACCCTGCAGACCTCTTCTTTCTCCCCACTGTTCCCCTCAGCAGTGTATTTCAGTAGATCCACCTGTTCTGCTTCCCACTCTCTCTGGTGAGTCCTCTCACCCCCCAACCTCTGACCTATACTCCAGTTCTTCTATGCATAAATAAATGGATAAATAAATCTTTTCTTTTAAATAATAATTCCATGTCTTCTAAAACAGAAACATGAATTATCTTGAGTTGCTTTTTCATTCCTTTTTGCACACATACACTCCTTTATCCATCTTTTTAGATGCATTTCAGTTGTACCAATTTGGATCAGTACATTTCATTCTAGTAAGCTCTTTTTCCTTCTACTTCTGTAGATGAATCCTACACTTATAGTAGTATATACCCATGTTGAGTCACATGATACACACCTGATTATATAATGATATAACCCGTGTTACTTCAATTAAAAAAAATAAAATCACTACTTTTACCCCTTTGATTCTTGTTTCAAACTTTTCCTTCTAAATCTTATATCCGTCTATTTGATTTCACAAACTCTTAGGTCTGGTACAGCCACACGCATCTGACTCTTCATTTTTCTAGAATCCTAACTCATGTTTTACTTGTGTACTTTGCTCATTAGATCACATTTAAGCTCTTTCTAAATTGTATCTTTACCACAGTTCCTCTCTAAGCCCCTCTCAGTATTCTGTGTCCTATGTAAATAATGTTCTTTGAGGATTTCCTTTCTGGTCATAAAGGTCTTGTTTCTCACCGCTTTCTTTCAGGAGTTACCATGTAGCAGCCCTACTCTCATCCACGAGTTCTACTTGGTGAGATCTCACCTATCACTCATGTGCTCCTTCTCATCAACCTTACAGTGATAGCTGTCCTGTAAAGTTCTCTTTGGACCTTCTGTGTTCTGCCACACTTTCTTTCAAGATCCAAACTTGGTTCTGCTCATTTTATAAATGTGGGCCATATACAACTCTCTCATTATTCATTTTCACTGAAGAGCACCCAGACTGTTTGGAATCCAGTGTCCACCCCATACTGGAAGGAGGAGACACCACATAGTTGGTGCTTGGGGTTCTTGCATCCCAGGCCTCACATTTGGTCCCAGCTGCCATGGGCTCCGTCAGCTGCTGTAAAGCCTCCACTGGCCCCATGCCATCACTCAGCCTACTGGGGGGAAGATTTCTCTCACTTCTTCAGGAATAAAACTTTCCTGGTTTTATTTGTCTTTGGTTGAGTGGACACTTGGCCTTGTGTCCTCTGTGGCAAAATGAAAACAGACACTTTGTATGGTAAGCGCCGTCCAACTGCTAGTAAGGAAGATGTGCTCAGAACCCAGAGGCTGGTCTGCCTGCACTGCCGCTCCTCTGCTCTCACACTGGACAGTTAATCTTCTTAAGCTCTAGAGCCCTCTGCCATTTCCCCAGTGGCCATGCTCCATCCAGGCCCCAAATTTGTATGGCAAATAACTGGGTCATTTCCATGACATCAGCATTCTAGCTGCAGTGATGACATTTTGTCTAAGTCCTTATGGTGCTCTCCCCACCTGCAGCTGTCTCCTTTGGGCTCTGTTCTCCCTTTGCCTTGCTTTGTCACAAATTGAGGACTCTGCAAGGCCCTCACACTCACTCTCCCACTTATGTGAATGATCTATAGTGCTGACTCTGGATCCATGACTTGCTCTGCCTATAATTATGGACTTGACATTTGGATCTTTTTCTTATTTCTCAGCCTCTCCCCTAAGGAAGCCACCATTTTTTCCAACTTTGCTGAGTTCAGATATGTCAGACTGAGCTTCCAGTATCCAAAGCATAGAAAAGTTATGGGTTCCTCCCCCACATTGCCTAGAAGGAAAAAAAAAAAATTATGACTTTAAGTTAGGGAAACCTAGACCTTGTACTTAGGTTGCAACTCTCAGATTATTTAATAAAATAATGTGCCTACATGTTAAGTATTAATTGCTCAATCCATTAATGAAATGCCTTCAGGATAAATCAATATTCTATGAATCTCAATCACATCTCAGAAATGGAGCATATGGTTTCTAAATTAACTTACATAGCAGGCACTATGTAGGATGTTATAAAATAAGTGTATTAGAGAATAAATAGACTCCAGATAACAAAGGATTGTCATATTTAGTAGTCCTGCATGCTAATGGCCACTTCAAGGAATTAAAAGACTGAACCATGCTAACATGGTTAATATGGAAATTACATTAGGGATTAATTAATTGGTGATGGTTAAGAGAAAAATTAGTTAGGTTACAATGGAGTATGTTTTAATTTTTGTTGAGTTCCATTCTGTGCTCTCCATTGCAGGCTGAATTAAATACCCAAGAAGGATGCCTGCTTCCTTCCTGAAACTTGAGTCATAGGTTCTGAGGTGAATATATGTATTTCATGAAGGAAGATTGTAATTGCTGAATATTTTTCAAAGGAAAAGTATGTGGCTTGAATGATAATTTGGTTATCTTGATGAATTCCTCCTTTGTAGTTGAAGAAAGGCAGTTTTGAAACATTAGACTTCAAAGAAAATAGGAGCGGGATTGAGCGTATTTGTAAATACTTCATAATTGTAATAAAGTGGTTTATAGAAATACCCTAATTTGAGTGATATGAACACAGAAATACTCCATTATCTTTTATTTTGCAAATAATGTCATTATTTTTTTTCCACATTCAGTGATGGTTTCCCTGTGTCAGTTCTGCTCAAAGTCAAATAAGAATGTAATCATGACATCAATGACATGTCATATTCCAAAAATTGTGCTGCAGCGGAGGAGATGTTTGAATTCAGAACACATTTTCTCCTAAAATTAATCTTTTGAGATTTTGGTGGTCAGTTTCCTGGGCCTATCCAGAAGCATTTTATAGCTCCCTAATATAGCTTAACACTACCTTCCATACAACACATTTTAAAGAAGTTTTAAAGGAAGCAATTCTGCTGAGATTGTAAGAAAGTTGAAAATAATGAAGAAGAGATGCCTTTCATGTTCTGACTGGGAGGGGAAGTAGGTTTCTTTAGAGAGGATTCAGAAAACTTCAGGAGCAGGTGAAATCTGCCCTAGTTGTTTTTAACATTTTCTGCAAGTCTTTTTCCCCCCACTGGGGCAGAACTGAGTAGCTGAAAATGTTTGCTGATTTCCTTGTATAAAAAAAAAAGAAGCTGACCCTGGTATCTCCCTGGTGGCATAGGAGTTAAAGTTTCAGCACTATCAAGCTACCCCCAGCCTGCTGGCCTTCTTCGGAGCTGACCCACATGACCCACATGGCGCAGCAGACCTCTCCTGTCTTGCCGCCCTCTGCTCCCCTCAGCAGTGTATTTCAGTAGATCTGCCTGTTCTGTTCTCTACTCTGTCTCTGGTGAATCCTCTCACCCTCCGCACCTCTGGCCTATATTCCAGTTCTCCTCTGCATAAATAAATAAAATAAATCTTAAAAAAATTAAAAGCTGACCCTGAATTAGAGATGGAATAGGAGCTAGAGGCATACTTATAAATTCTCCTGGTGACTTCTGTTCTGTGAGCTCCAAGAGGCCTGTGCTTGTTTCTCCTTGGACTTTCTGTCTTCAGAGAAGAGGCTCTAGCCTGGCACTGAGTAAGTGGTTAATAGATAAACATTAATGTAGTGTGAGCGAACATTCAAGAACTCCACAGATCATGTCCTCTCTGTTCTCATTTTTCCTTCCATTTGTAAAATTCTAGAAATAACTCAGTATTATTTTCAGAGTGTGTGCTGTATGTTAGTTCTCAGAAAATGTTGCATTTCTCTCTGTGACCTAATGCAGGATTGACTTTTGTACATATCGTGTAGAGGCTTAGAATTAATATGAATTAATGTGAATGTGAATTCATATTAACTGTAGAGAATTCATTAAACTATATATTACCACAAAATAACCTATAAAGCTGTTTTGTTACTATCTATGGCTATAATTTCTTTCTCCTCTAGTTAGGTATTACCTGGTTTCCTTCCTTCTTCCCTCCCTCCTGCCTCCTTCCCTGACAACTTCTCAAAGGCCCTATCTGTAGATAGAAATCCAGTTAAAGAATATAGTAGTCTCTCCTACCCAGGCTGATAGTGACATTTAAGCCTTCCTAGAACTAAGCATGGGTTGTTGTGAAGCATGCAGCTGTCAGGTCTGAAGAGTGTAATGAGAAACTCAGGTGCTGTAATCCACTAACAAGTTTGGATGTGCCTGCTGACTCTCTTCTGCACTTACTGTCCCCAGGGTGAGGAGAAAGCCTCCGCTGAGCTTTCATTGTTTTAAAACTAACAATATTCTTTCTTTTTCCATAGTTGTCTTATGCATTAAATAATGTTTAAATTAAATTATAATAAAATGTAAAACAATACCCAAAGAACACAAAAGCACCATTCTAAAAGAGTACTTGTACCCCTATATTTATTGCAGCACTATTTATAAATGGTAAGAATTGGAAACAACCCAAATGCCCAAAAGTAGATGACTGGATCAAGAAGATGTGGTGCATAAACATAGTGGAATACTACTCAGCAGTCAAAAAGTAAACTAGAGTGGTTTGTAGAAACATGGATGGAGCTAGAAGGAATTATGCTCAGTGAAATAAGTGAAATGGCAAGAGAAAAATATTGGATGGTTTCAGTTTTAGGAGGAATGTAAAGGAACAAATAAAGGCCTCCAGGAAAATAATAGTAACAATTAAAAACAATTTGAAAAGACACAACAAGAACAAAAGAAAAAAGACAAACCAAAGGCATCCTTTGGCAGCGGAGGGATTGGGATGAAGGCAGAAAGAGCACAGAGGACTGAGGTGATGGTGCGCAGGTGAAATTTTGGTGGGAATTCAGTGGGGACTACAACTGATGTCAAATATATATGAATAAATTTAAATTAAAAATGAAATGTAAAACAAGTATATTTTTATGCATCACAAATGACAATGGGAAATAATAGGCAAAAAAATTCCTAGAGTGAAATAGATTTATTAAAAAAAGCAAACAAAAGGAATATGTTTCCAGGAGGTCCACATATTGATGGATGTTTAATTCTTAGTTTTTGCAATATTGATCACTATACATACCACCTAACCCAGACCACAAAGAACATTAGCTGTTATTTAATTTAATGACTCTGATTTTCAAGAGAAGAAACTGAGACTCAGAGAAGATAATTACATTACTTTACCCACTGAACTGCTTAGTTTTAGACCCTGGATTTAAAGAAATATTTAGGAATTAGATTTCCCATAATTTTTCACTCTATCATAATTTAATGACAGTCCCTCTCCTGCTCTCAAGTTTCTTCCTGGGTCCTGCAACCCATCTCTTACCACGGTTCATGATTTCTGGAACTCATCTGACCATAGGGTAATATGTCAAAGTATCATTTCACTCCTCGTGATTCTCTAATACCATTTTTGTAAAATTATCCCCAGCATGGGAATGAATGGTTAAAGCATTGCACAGCCAGTATCCCCACATCCAACTGAGTAACTCAGGTTTATTAATGTTGCATCTCTGTCCTACGAATAGATGAGCATGTAGCAGACTGTTGCTCTACTGGGTTCACCGCTAGTGGGTATCAGTTCGACATAATGATCTGGTTGCTTCCGAACCACGTGAGTCATGTCATGACCAGGTGTGGTAGTGGTTTTTGACTGGCTGTACATTTAAACCACCCAGTTATAACTTAAGCTAGAATCTCTAGTGGGACAGCCTGGAGACTGATATATTAAAGACTCACGTTCTGATGAATTCATTAAAATGTTTGCTAGTAAGAATTGTAATTATGACCTTCTTTAGCACAAAAGATAATTTTGACCCCAACACCTAGAAATGTAGGTTAATATTAAATCTGCTTGTAGCTTTTAGAAAAATTAGAGAAAACTGCATTAATTTTATATATTATCAAATTCCCTCATGCAGTGACTTCTGAACTCCTATCTTGGACTGATACTGAATTTGTAAAATAAGAATCATAATTCTTATCTCATAAAATAACTACGAGAATTAAATTGGAACATGATGGATGAAGCAAATATTTAATGATGTGATGATGATGGAGATGATGATAATTATGATAATGATTGTCAGAGGAAAGCATGTTTATTAATAACACCTTTGCCTCAAGAAGTTAAAAAACTTCCTCATAATCACACATCTAATTATTTCATTTACAGCTTGAGCAAAGATTCCATCTGCAACATATGTAGGTACACTGCAATTTATATAATATATAAATTATATAAAATTGTACTACCAGTAACAGCTTATTTAATGTACAGTTAAAAAATAGTTTAAAGCTAATGGAATGACATACAGAGATGCAAAAGTTGAGACAAAGGCTATACAGATGCACAGATTAGCTTAAATTTAAATAGGTTTGTCTATTTAGATATAGGAAAAAAGAAGATGAAAGGGGATTATCAGATTTGGCCTTTTAGTTCTCAAGCAACTAGAGAAGAGAGAAGGCTATGGAGGGTATCTTCTGCAGACTTCACTGAGAGAGGATCCTTGAAATTCAGGGCAAAGCATTTGAATTTCAATATTCAGATGCAATTTTGAACACTTGTGCTCTTATAATGTGATCATTGGAAGTCTTATTGCAGTTGAATTGAAACCAATTTACAGCTGCTTCTATTGAGAGTTTATCGCATCCAACACCCTGTTAACAATATGAAATAGTGTCCAGTCACTATTGCTGCCATCTCTAGTGGCTCTTCTGCACATGATCCCATAAAATACTTTCATGGAGTGGTAATTTTCCTACCTAAGTTGGAGATTTTGTAACTGATCTTACAAGAACATTTGTTAACAGACACTGAAGCCAGAAAGCTGATGTATAGAGCAGGGTAGTGGCAGAGATGTACTGCGAGACAGTGACCTCCTTACTCACCCATTTCAGGATGCAGGAAAAGGACGCAAACCTCATGCACTGGTTTTTTAGCTGACTGTTCCTTCATTCCTGCTGCCTTTTTAGATGTCCAGAAGGGAGCCAGCTATAGTCATTCCTCTTACTTTTGCGGTTCTACTCCTTCCTTATTCAGGCTGTGATATATAATGTAAGTGCAAATACTGGCATGGTCAGATTGTACTTTTTTATTCATTTTGTAAAGACTTGAGATAAGGCTCAACTTGGCTTTTCTAATTTGGTGGATCCTGTTTATCAGGGTTTGTGCTAATTGCACCAATGAAGTGGCTCTACCATGTTAGCAAAACATCCTTGAGCATCTTGGACCACTGCTGTGTCCCTTTGTTAAAACATGCAACTATCCAGTGGTACTAAAATCCTTTAACAAGAGAAGGAGATATCATGATTGTAACAGAAGGATGAGTGGTTGTATTTACTTCGCCTTGCAAACATGGTGTCTTGATTTATGTTTGGTTAAGAAACAACATAGATGTTCCAAAGTCTTTTATAAATAATGACAAAAAGTAAAGCAGCACTTTAAATACTTGTATTAAAGGTCAAGAAATGTTCCCTACATGAATCACAGAGTGAGAAAATCCTGCTGTTCACAGCATTGGAAGTAACTCTGACCACTTTCTAGTTCTTTTCTTTTTTTTTTTTTTTTTTTTTTTTTGGTGTGTGGCAGCAAAAATCTGATCCCTTTTTCCTTTTCTAAATATACCTCTATTTCATGACATAAATGGAAAATGCTATTTATGTTGCTTTCAAAAGAATTTTCTAAGATCTCAGTGGTTAAAGAACTAAGTCCCCATTGTAAATTTTACAAGATAGGAAAAAATTCTGGGTAATAAAATGACCAAGTACAGCACAAAAAATTGGGCTTTGGTCAGCTGAATCCATCAGTAACAGCTGCAGAAGTTTAATCAAGTTCATTATGTGTGTGCTGTGTGAGTATATATTATTCTTTTTGGTCATCAAGACTTTGGTACATATTTCAAATATGGATTTATTTTCTAAATCCAGCATTCAGAAAAACCTATAAAACACATGTAACATGAGTCTTTCCTTTCCATACTTTTCACAATGCACAATTTGCTAAATAACACACTGCTGTATTTGTTTCTCTTTCCATCTGTCCTTCCGTCTGCCCATCCATCCATATCGATGAGTTCTTGTCCTAAATTAGGAAAGTTAAAGAAGTAGACCAATCTTTGATTTTCATTCATAGACTAATAACTATATCTATGTGAAAATGATAACAAGAATTACATCTCTGCTCCTAAAATTATTTTCATTTGAGATTCATCATACTTCAGCTATTATTGGTCCTAAAAAATATCCTTAAAATATCATAAAATTACCTCTTCTAACATCAGTGGTTACTAGAAGAGGGGTAAAATGTAGTGGGAAAAGTACAAAACTGAGCATGGAGAGACTTCTGTTCTGGTCTCAAATCTGATGCTAACCACTTTCCCAACCTAGGGCTTTTGTTTGTAAAATGGTATTTTATTGTCATTGAAATTTTCAGATATGGATGTGTGAATATTTGTTTCTCAACCCTACATTTTGCTTTAACACCAAGCTAGACAATTTTTGTAAATAGAATGTAGCAAAAGTAATTCCCCAGCATTCTCATTTTATCCTTTCTTCTCTAAAACAGATGCTGCAGGCATTCCAAGTGTCTCCAGCCTTAGGGAGATAAAACTTCCTTTGCTTGCTGCAGTATTTATGTATGCAATTGATTCTAGAAACAAGGAATGCATTTTTAAGGATGGCTTGATTTTCATTTGAAAAAAAAAAAGTTTGCATTAAAAACATTAAATCAGGTGCAGTTTATGTAGCAATGAACCAAGGAAAACCAGATAGTAAATAATACAGAGAATCCTGCACATTCAAACACTCCAAAAGAAATGAGAAGAGAAGAAACTGCTCAAGTATTGAATGAACATGGAGGACATAAACAAAATAGTGACTGACACCATCTAAAATTGCTTTTATTCCTTCTTAACACTTTTCACTCAACGACTACTTTATAACTTTCAATTAACCCACACCCTCTACTTGCTATTTCTCTTTTTTACTGCCAGTGATATTTAAAAGAGATACTAAATTATGGATCTAGACATGTTTAAAAGACTTTTTGTTACTGCTTTTGGTATGCTTGGTCTGATTTAAAATTTCAGAATGTACGGAACTCACTGGATTAGTTAAAATCTGGTATTAGGCTTGCTTGTGACTAGAACTCCTGAGCCTGGCACTGACTGACCAACATGATCTATACAGAGCCCTGTTACAAAGCCATGTGCATGAAAAGTGGGGGAGCATTTCAGAGCCTTGAATGGGCAACACTTCTCTGCCCCCTCTTATATGCAGCCATCGTGGACAACAAGCCCCAGTGTGCCATGAACTGGACTTCCTTAGCAGGGAAGTTACTGGGAACAAGGGGCAGAACTGAGTGCACTGTGTAACAAGGAAGGCAGGTGGGCCTGACCTTTTGCTTCGTCAGCTTGGACTTGCACCCAGGGACTTGGGTGGGACTTGGAGGAGGAAAATATAGAGTCACTTGAAAGAGACACAGGGTTAGAGATACGTGGAGGGGATGTTCTCCTTGGCAGAGAAAATAGCAGCTATTGTCCCGACTTCTTGATAGATAATTTGTTATATTTTAAATTCTGATTATTTCCCTTTGCCCCAGTTCTTTGGGATCTGCCCCACCCCCATTATTCTTGTTATTCTCTATCACAAGGTATCTTAGACATGAGTAAGCTCTTGGGCCTCAGTGGCCCTACTTCTGGCCAATTCTGTCTAGATGGGCACACTAAGAAAAAACAATTTAGGGGATTTGTTTCATTAAAGATCAAAGATCTCATGTTTTGAAAAGTATCAAAAGTAGATGTGAATGACTTAACACCTGGGTCCCCTCTTTGCAGCCACTTCCTTAATGAGTTGTGACTCTTTCCCTATGTAAAAGGCCCACCAGCCCATGGCTAAGAACAACTTCAGTCTGCATTTAATGGGGCATATGAGCTCCCTTGGTCTTTTGTAAAACTTGCCTTCTGCTCTCAAAGTTCTGGAACACTCTCGAGTGTGCATGTGAGTATAGCAAGATCACACTCTGACACCTAGATACCAGCAAGTGAGGCAGCAGCTGAGTTAACAGCGATTAACCTGAAAAGTCATCTGATAGAAAATCCCTCACTCTTGTAGTCAAATTAAAGTGAGCATTTAGAAATAACATTTCTCTGCCATTCTTCTATTTCTGAAACAGAAAACACAGACTGTGACCTGGATACAATGATAACCACAGTGAAAGGGAAAAGGAAATGAATACAAGGCATCGCATGTTTGTTTTGAGTTGACAGATTGCCTACAGTTTAGAAGGTTCCAGAAGAATATAGAAAGGGCCATGGTGTAAGGTAAACCAGTACCTGGAAAACTTAATTATAGATAGTTAGGGAGCAGCTGAGGAAGTCTGTTTTTGAAGGTGTAGAAGAAAAGATAGTATGTGTTGTTATAGTTTAGCAGTTCAGATAAAATGTGTTAGTGGTAAAAATTCTGTTTGTTGTTTAATGCTAAATATAGAAGTATATGTTATCATAGAAATCAATGTAGGATTGAGAGTGAGATTTTAATTGTGCTTTTGCACTATTTTGTGGAATTTCGGTGTCTCTTTACTCTGTTCACACGTGGCGTCCTGGCATATGTCTTTATTTTCTCTGCAGAGTTTACTTCCACCTTCTTGCTGGGTTGAAGCTATAGGATGTTATCTCTGCACACTGAGTGATACTGTTGTGTGATAGTGTTTACCAGTGAGCTTCATTCATTTTCTCAAGTCACATTTCTCTCATTTGAAGGCAGGTTTCTGTTTAGCTGCAGAAAATTCTCCAGTAGGAGTGAAAAGGAAAAATGTGGAGGATGATCACCTGATGAGACTTTGTACTTTGTTTTCCTCCAGACTAGACTAGAACAAACTAAGTAACTTTTAAAATAGGGAATAAAAACCAGAACAATCTAACTATCAGAAAATAATAAGCATACTTAAATGCACATTTTTTTATTCCTTGTCACAAATAATATCACAAAGAATAACCCAGAAAAACAGGGGTAGGGAAGAGTTCCTTCCTTTGCAATGTCGGTTTGCAATACTTTAAAATTTGCCAAATTTTCATCAAATACATTATAAAGATTGAGAAGTAATTAAACTGACCTTAGAAAGCAGATGTGTATCTGATGAAATTTTCTTTAAGGTGTTGACAGTATTTTGGGAATTTAAATTCAAGGTGTGAGACTGGGGCCATGACTTTAAAAGTATGTGTGGATTTTTGTTTTATGGTCATTTGAAAATGTACTGAAAGTTTACAGGTTTAATTACAGCCTCACCATTTATTTCCAGAAATACTAGGCTTAAAATGTAAGTATAATGTTTACACAGTGTTTAATCCTCAGCTTGTTCTTCACATATGCATCCGCCTTACATTTGTGGAGGAGAAATTGTAACAGACCAAACCTAGTCTTTGTGCCCAGAAAGTCGAACTCTGAGTCACAAGAATTGGCTTTCCAGGAAGCAGTTTTATTGGAGAGGGTAATCTAGGATGTTGGGAGACTAGGCCCCTCAAAATGACCAGTTCCTCAGATGGCAAGAGTGCAGGGACTTTATAAGGGGTGAAAGAAGGTGAGGGAAGTGAGGGTATGACATTCAGATCCCAAGAGGTGCAGGTGGTCCAGAGACAAGAGTCAAGTCATTGGTCCCCCTGCAACTGTTCCCCACCATCAGCGGGTACTTGTTTCCCATGTCAACTCAGAGACACAGGGAATTTCACAGGGCTGAAACACAATTATTTTCTCCAGTTCCCAAATGATTCATTGTATAAGATGGTTCGTCATATAACAGGGCATACAATTGTGAGTTACCAGTTAGCTCTGGAGAGGGAACGCAATTGAGTGAATTCACAGTCCTGAAAGAGGGGATCCAAAGTGTGGTTAGAGCTTAATTTCACTTATTCTTTATTTTCACTTTCGGGGTATTTTCCACTGCAAAAATGGAGGGAGTTTGACTGCACAGTGATTCCTCTAGCCTGACAGTGGGTTAACTTCTGCCCTCTCTCCAGCATTAAATTTGCATACAAACCAAGCATTTTTGTCAAGTTTAAAAATTAGGTCTCTAACTAAAAGTGGACTTCTTGAGATTTTCTTGTAACACTTGCTCACAATTTGGAAATACACCCCACTTTGGTACAATTTGGAAAGTTAAGGAATAACAGTGACATCCCTAAGGGTAGACTCCATAAAATGTCAAAAGAAGATTCAGAAGATGGGCATGATTTTACAAAAGTCCTATAAAATGAATGATTTGTGTCTGGAAGCATCAAGTTATTTAAAAGTGAACAAACTGAATCACTGTGTCAAAAAAAAAAAAGGCAACCACCATTCTAAACTCTGGATTCCCTGGGAACTGTGCTGACCATTACCTGGGTGTTGGTGAGTGAAATGTCAATCGTATTAGCTTTTCTTCCGTAATGTATTACCTCACATTTATATATGTTCCACATTAATGAATTCTTTTCTGTTTTCTAACTTAAACTTTATATATCATGTGTGAGATATCCACCTAATATGTCTTCATTCTGAGAGAAAACTCACAATATTCCCAAATTTATATTCCTTTTTTGGCTATCCTGGGTGTTAATCATCTTTAGCGCTAGTAAGAAGGTAAATGGGCTGGGAATAGAACTTCTTTTGTTTTTATTCAAACTAGATTCTTTATGTATCATGCTAATTTGCATCATTTTCTGGTGTTATCTATGTATTTGAAGGTAGATAGTGTTTGGTGAGGAACTTGTTTTATCAAAATCATTTTATGTTTCTTGGTATCCTTTATGCAGTACCTATTTAAGTCATCTCTATTCCTTCAAAAATCATCTATGTCACAAAAATATACTCTTAATCCAATTTGTACCCTGTATTCATTTATTTCAGTCAAATGCATCATCTATTCTGCATCCTGCTTGTTCTACCTGCCAAAGGTCACTTTGCTTTCCAGAAACTCATTCTCCAAATAATGATGAAAATAAAGTTCTAAGTAATAGCCTCTTCACCAGCAAGTCAATCCTCCCTTCAAATATTTCTAGAAATTGTCTCTTCCCTGCCATTTGCCTGGGACAAAAAAACCTATGAGAGAAAGACTCCAGAAAATGGGACATAATATGATTATGCATTTAAATATCAAGCAGATTTTAATGGAGAAATTCTAGGGAAGAATTGATCACCCAAGATCTCAGAATGCACTGACCCAAAATGTCAGAAACAAAGGGGTTGGAGACAGATCAAGTAAAGAGAAAAGGTAGACATAGGCAATGTGCATTTATCGTGGTTGTTTGGAGCATCTGAGAACAGAGGTGGTGTGGGGTGTCCCCGTGGGTGGCCACGGATAGTTACATATTTTCATGAAAATAGGCCATTAACAGTGTAAAGGAATCTTCTCTGTCACCACACCTAATTGCTATTGTCTGATTTCAGCCAAGAGATTACTTTTGACTGATGGCTAAATTTTATTGGAAATTGTATTTCCTTTCAGGGATGAAACTATATCAGTCTCCTTGAGTGAGGTCCTCAGATTTAGTCTATTTTTAATTTTACTGTTAAAAACTCTATACCTGTATCTTAAGAGCCTGCAAAATCTCATCCTTGACCCAGTATTCCCATCCAGTCTAAGGAAATACCCCAAATAGAAAGAAGTCTTAAGTCTCCCCAAAAGTTAAATAGTGCTTATTTATAAATTATGTATATTTAAAGTAGCCAAAATATCTAACAAAAGAGAATGATTGTATGACTCTATTATTCATTGTATGAATTATAAAATGTCTACTAAATGTGATTCTACCTGTTGTAATGCCCTATTGCTATGGCATTGCATTTGTAAATGTTTATAATATACAATGGGAATTCTTATGTAATATTTAATATGGTCGTATAAAATTTTATGAAAATAGTGAACTGTGATTTCAGAAAATATACATTAGAAGATCATAAATTGCATGAAAATGTTGACAGTGGTTGGTTATGGGATTTTGAATCAGTTCTCATTTTTTCTGCTTTGTCACAGTTTATACAACAAGCACATTGTAATAGTTCCCCCCCAAAAAAAGAAACTTTACACTATTTTGAAATTTTACTTCTCAGATATATTGAGTGGTTGTATGTCTTTGTATAGTTTATATAAGATTATTATTTTTCACCAAATTTTCAAATTTAGTAAAAATTCACCTGAGGTTATTGGAATATTTTGGTATTTTTTAAATTAAAAATTTGTTTACTATATTTTTACTTAATGTATAAAATTAAAATTAGTTTTTAGAACTTCACATAATTCATTTTAATATATTCATGTCAACTCAACATCAATTCAAGGACACTTTTAAAGTTCAGTAAAATACATCAATAGGGGAGAAATTCCTGTAAAACTTCATGCAGTATTTCATGTTTACCAAGGGGAGAGCTCTCCTATTTTGATATTCACCTGTCTAGTAATACCTTAAGGATAATGACATAAACTCTAAGTAGAAAATTAAATATGAATATAATACAAATGAGTTAATAGAGCTACTGATTCTGTCCCATTGTGACAAAAATACTCTCTGCTTCCATGGACTTCAAGTGCTAAAATAGCTCTTAAACAGGAAATCACGGGAAACATTGTAATGGCTATTTATAAAAGTCACCCCTATGTAATAGCTGTTCTGCAGCGTGCAGTGGCACTGATGTTTCTCATGGGGTGTCTGCGAGTAGCTGCACATCCTGTCTATTCCACGGTTGACGTTATGTGTCCCTTTTAGAAACAGGCATCCAAAGGTTTTATGACCAGCACAGGTTTCCAGAGTCAGGAACCTGATACATCCTCTTCCCTATGTGGTCTCTCTCACACCAGTCCCATGCTTAACAAGGTCAAGGGTCATGTAGCTTAAAAACGTTCAGACATTTAAACAATATAGGTAAAAGTTTAGATATTTCAGCTGAATATATGAGAAACATCAGCTCATAAATGCGTGATACCATCTTTTTTCCTTTTACTTCTGTTGTTGGATATAACTCACTCTCTCCCACCTTGCAGTACCTACTTTTCATGTTTGGTATTCTATTTTTACCCTGCAGAAATGGCTGATGGGTCCCGTGCCTTATTTTCAAATCGAACTAAGACGTGTGCACATTATATAAAATGCATTAGGTCTAATTCTCTCGAAGAAAATGGTCTTTCCAAGAGATGAAATAAATGAATGTACTGATGCACCGATAGTTATTTGTCTTCTCAGTGTTCTCCATGACAGGAAATGAGAGTAAAGATATGATTGGAGATATAGATTAATAAGATGGAGGCATGCAGGCAAGTGTTTATAATTCTCTTTCTCTGATTTTCTCCCTAAATATGAAGACATCTAAAATCCCATTCTCTGTTCCAGGGACTTATTTAGTATTGTTCACTGACAACATACATTTCTTCCACCATCACATTTATTATTGTTTAATTAAATAGTGACAAGTCAAGTGGTTTAGAAAGAAACCAAGTAAATGAAACCCCATCAGTCTTTACATAATTAATGGTATTCCCTGTGGATGATGCAATTTATTAAATTGCTGAGCAGAACCACTCTGGATAAACATATTTATGTATTCTGGGTGAAAGAATATTCTAGAAACTTGAGAATATTTGAAACTAAAATATGTCAGTTTTTAAAAATGTTTGAATGTAACAGTGTTTTAGCAGAGTGGAAACAATAGCACCCCATTACTGTTTGGGGTTGCAAACTTGATGATTCTGAGACAAACAGGCATATGTTTATTTCAAGTCCACTGCATTGGTGGTCTGCCAGTTAGCCTCTCTACCCTTCTCCACTCTGCTTGGTACCACCAGGAAGGGGGCCATGGTCCATTCTGATTTTCTGGTCTATCATGTTAGATCTTCCTTTTTCCCCCCTCTCTCACCCTCCTTGTTAGGTGTATGGAGGCACCTACTAAAATCTGAAAATTAAGAATTTACTGCCCAGCCTCCTCCCCTGAGTTTGAAGTGGTGCATACCCTTCTCTGTTAAAGGCCACTCTTGCGAGCACCTTTGTCCTTCTGTGCTTCCTCGCATCACCCACCACTTCCTGTTGGTGATATGGAAACATATTTCCCTTCCTGGTACTGATCTCGGTATGCTGCAAGCCTGACGTTCCCCCTCGTGCTTTATTTTTATAAACAACTTTTGTGCTAAACTCTCAAATTCAAAACTTAGGATCCTTAACAATTCAGTTCATTTTTGAAATTTTGAAATTGGAAGGTAAAATGTTGATACCACTTTATCCAAAATCTTCCATCTTGGCTTCAGATGAAGATTATTTGCAGTTCTTTGTATCTTTGACAATATTTGGATCCAATAATCTAACTCATAAAATAAAAAATCTAATTCATAACATGGGTATAGACTACTACGTACATGATCTTAATAATATATTTATTTGGTGATACTTTCCCTAAGTGGCTTTAAATTACTATATTGAGTACAGTGATTGACTAGAAGGTAGTAATAGAAGGCATTTAGAAATACTCTAAAAAGGAACAAAACCAGATAATAAAATAAGAAAGGAAGAGAAGCTCAATACTCGTATAGCAATTTAGTCTTGATTGAGTTGTTTCAACATATATGTTCTTTAGTTCTTAAAATAATTCTAGAAACAGAATTATGCTTGTCTCCATTATTAATGTGTGGACTTTAAGGAGTAAACAATGTAAATCACAGACTTGAGGTTGGAGAGTCAGCCTCCTAGGATGCTGGGAATGACCCTTCAATCCCAGTTCCAGATGTATGTACCATAAACAAGAACACTTTTTAAATTTGTATTTGGTTTGGCTAAGTTCTACTTTATATTCTCACAGTTTAAACATTAGTAATACTATTTTCAAGGTCATATCACAAATTAAAATCACTGACCATGATAAAGAAGTGTAAAATATATTTGTGTTATCTATGTCAGTCACAGCTGTTAAAATTGACATATTCAAAAAAACTTACGAAACTTCTTGGAAAAATTTTAATGGGAGAGCTCATTAACCCATTCAATGTAAATTGCAACATTTAATCATTAGCTTTGAGTACATTCCTAAAGAAAAACTGTTATATTTTGTCTGATAAGACCTGTAGATATTATTTTCAGTGTTTGAAATGTGTAATTTCAAACATAATGAGAATTGGTTACTTCTTTATTCTTCTGTAACATTAAAACTGTCTTTATCTGCTGTCAGGACAGAGTATTTCGGGGATACTATTAATCAAACTGAAGAAAGTAAAAATAGGTTTATGAAATAGTCTAGACCCAAAAGGGAGGGTAGACATTAATTTCTTGTCTGATATATTGGATACATTAATATAAAATGCATCTTCAGTATTTGACCTTCAGTGTCAGGAATATAATACACCATTTCTCTTTTTATAAGCAGTACTTTAAAGAGGTGTTCCTTGTCAACATTATTTTGTGCTGCAAGGTGAAAATGATGAAATACATTATGGCATTAAATATATAACTTATTATAAATATACTTTATCAGTCTCTGTGCTTGTGTTCCTTTAATGTTAGACCTTACCACTTGAATTTCCAGATTAAATTAACCTCCACTGTGATGCTGTGTCAGCTAAAACCTAATCGAAATCTAGCTTTTAATTTCTTCCTGTACCACTGAGTTAATAGCACCATTTAGGTTTACAATCAAAATGTATATTTAGAGTTTTGTTTTTTTTTATGATGTATTTGCACTGATATTTATTAATCATAGATGGAGTAGCTTTTCCACTAGCTGTAGGTATTCACAGGTAATGACCTGACAGTAAAGAGCAAGGCAGACCTCATCTTTTCCTAAATCCTGACTGTAGGAGTTGCCTTTGGCCAGGTAGTACTGGCAATGACAGTCTCGAAATATCAGACCTTCCTGTCCCTTGCCAATGGATACCCTTCAGGGAAGTATATTCTTTACCACAATTTAGTGTGACACCATAGATTTACACTTGTAATTGGATTTTCACAGATTTTTAGATCAGTTTACAACTAATAGCAAGTGGATGCATCATGTAGTATAGTGGGAGAAATGGATTTGAAAAAATAAAATTCATTTAAGTTCTATCTAAGATCTTACTTAGCTTCTTGGAAACTTGACTTTTTTTTTTTTAATCCAACTGGGATTTAAAATGCTTTTCTTCAAGGTATTCTGAGTTAAGAATAACACCATACAAGTTAACGTTCCTGGTGGTTCATAGTAGGTTTATATTCTCCAAGTAACATTATTGTATAGATGATTTTCAGTTCATAATAGACTTCCCTCAGTTTAAGTTGGCTTCCTTCCATCTCCTTCCTTTCATTTATGAATCATACTAGTATACCAATAGAAAGTTTTTGTTTATAAAATTATTTTTAGGTATAAACAGAAAATCATGCTTTTCATTCATTCATGTAACAAGCAGTTTTTGAGTAATACTTATCCATAAAAAATAAACATAAATAAAAAGAAACAGAGAGCCATAGATAAATAAGCCTGTTTTTGTTTGTCAACTTTGTTCCAAATAATGAAAATACAAGTATTTTAATAACAGTAATCAGAACAGAGATCGGGGTTATACAGTTCAAACTCCTTAAAAATCTCTGATGGAGCTGAGAAGATGAGAATAAGTAACTTGGAATTATGAAAATAGTTTTAAAACTTTAGGTGAAATTAAAGCCAATGTTCAGTCCATCTCCTGCCACACTATGTTCTATCATAGAGTAATCATAAGAACCTGATTTAAATAAATTAGATAAAAAATTGCATCCATTCATGTGTTCTATGTATCTATATATGGTAACTCCAATGCAAGGTTAGACCCTAATTACAAGAACTGTGTATATTTTATACAACATTATGAAGATAGAAACTACCACAGTATTAGGCAGATTGTGATTGACAAATAAATATGTGATGAATGACCAGTGAATTAATGCTTTATGAATGATAGAATAAACATATTTTACAGAATGGAGAATTCTCAAAATATTAAAATAAACCTACAGCAATTCCACTCTTTAGTGTCTAGCTGAAGAGTTCTAAAATACTGATTTGAAGGGCTACACACACTCCCATGTTCATTTCAGCACTGTTTATAATAGCCAAATAATGGAAACAATCTTAAGTGCTCAAGGAATGATGAGCATATAAAGAAAATGTAGTATGTACATATATATGGAATACTATTCAGCTATGAAAAATAAACTCCTATTTGCAACATGTATTGAACTGAAGAGTTATGTTAAACAAAGTAAGTCAAAAGTGAAGTAAAGCAAAAGCAAATGATTTCAAAAACAAGGGAACAAAGTAAATAAAAATAACTTCTAGAAATCTGATTGTAGAATTGAGGCTACTAAAAAGGAAGAATGAGGGTGGAGATCAAAATATGGAAAGGTTTCCAGTGAACTAGAGTGGGCTGTAAGTGCTTTGGTAGTAATTGTGGTGTGGTAACATAAATTTAAAGAAGAGAATTTATACACCTAAATCATTTACTAAATATTTGTTGTAAACAAATATTACCTCAATAAAATAATAACATTTAAAATATCTTAATGTAGGAAAATTTAACAGTTTAATAAGCACATACAGAAGAATATATTTTAAAATCTTTTCTTACTAATTGAAATTTTTCCTTGCAGAAGAAACATTTTGGGCAGGAGGAGGTGGCATTATAACCTATGTGCACCTTAAACCAAAATGAACAAACCACCACTCATGTTAACTGAAGACAAAGCAACTTTTTCAAATTGCAAATAAAGTTGTTTGCATTACAAATTATTTCCTTATCACATATCTTTTGACTCTTGCACTTAATACCCAATATATGAATTTTCATTTTATGAGAATATATAAAACTTAACAATCTTTCTATACTTCACTCTCTTCTCTCAAGAGAAATAAAAGGACTAATTATTTATAGTTGAAGTTAGACTCATTAGTTAGTGTTGCTTGTTCCTATGACTAATTAATGAGGAAATGGCATGTCCTTACCCTTTGATTTGTTGCTGATTAATAAATCAAAGTAGTACTGGAAGGTAGAAAAAGAACGAAGCACGCTCACATAATGAGATGAAGTTGCCCCTTTTCACTTTCGGAATACTCACTGTCTCAAAAAAATCCACATCATAAATGAAATTAGCTGGGAACAATGCCAAATTTTTTGACAGAGGGCTAGAATTGATGGCTCATGAAGATGAAATTATTCATTCACCCCTGGAGCGTGAAACTCCAAATCAGGGTCGGGACACTGCCATTATGGTCAAGACTCGCCACTGCCCTTGTGTTTCATCTCGTTGAAACAGGCATTTCATGCTTCAGGTTTTTTCAGGTTCCCTCTTGAGAGCATGCTCCCATCTTTTGTGTGGGCCTGAAGACCTGAGATGTAAAACACTGAGATTTGGAGTCACTCCGTCTATGGTTTTCAGTGGACATCAGAATCACGGTAAAGATTGTGTGTGAAGGCATGAGTCACCTTGACACTTTTTATGCCTGTTGGCTATATTGACTCCAGCATGGAGAATTAAGGACATCAATATGGGCCCCTAAAGCTTCAGCCCCTTTGATGCCTCTCCACAAGGGCCATTATCTCCATTTTATTTCCTGGAGTTGAACCATGAGAAGAGTGCAGATAGAATAGAAAGAGGAAAGACTTGAGTCTTCCCTTAGTCCTTCGTAAGTCCCAGTCAGAGCAGGTTTAAAATTAGACATGTCAGATGCCTTCTGGCAACTGTGCACCTGAGCTGCCTCGTTTATCCTCCTGGTGTCTTGTTGGAATTTAAGCCACACTTCTCTCACCTTGGGGCTAACCTTGACTTCAGCCCTCCGGAATCATCCTGTCCTTTCCCAACATCAACTACCATTTTAAACCTAACTAGTCTGTTAGCTAAGGGCAGAGCGTGAAACTGGACCCAACATTTGTGCACTTTGGGTCATTCAGCACTTTGTGACACAGACGCATCAGACTCAGTTGTCTAGATTTGGCAGATGAACTCTTGCTTTTAGCATCCTCTGGACCTTTTGTGAATGGGAAATTTTCTACAGTGATGAGTTTGGACATATGCAAACACCAGTGATATTATCCCCAGAGTAAAGGGAGTAAATATACCCATCATTTCCATAGTTTCTGGAGATCTAATGTACAACAGAATGACCTTTACCAATAAAGGATTGTGTGCATGTGCAACACACATATACACATGCACATGCATGCTCTTGTGTACACACAAAAGCTCATCTGTTAGGGGTTCTCAACAGGAAAACAAAGAAACAAAACCAGGGACAGAAATCCATACATCCATGCATTTCATGAAATTCACACCATCATTTGATGCAACCACCAGATCCTCTGATTTTCATCTAAATTCTGTGGTCTGTTTATTGAGTATTGACCTCTATCATGGTGTATTCTTAAGAAAGAAGCAATTTATATGTTGAACTATACTATACTTCATTAAAAATGTATTGTTTTTGAAAGCTATTTTTATTTAAATGTAATTGACATACAATAGTATATTAATTTCCAGTATAAAGTGCAAGTGATTGTGTCAAGAAGTCTTTTCCCATTAACTCAGCAATTTTTCAAGTTTGTAGCTCTGTGTTATTGCCTGTGGACCCCATGGCTGTACACTATACCCATGTCACTCATTTATTTATAACTTGAAATTCGTACCTTTTGATTCTCTTTACCCATTTCTCCTGCCCTCCAATCCCAACCCTTCTTCCCTGTGGTAATGACCAACCTATCCTCCATAGCCATAGGTTTGGTTTTGTTTATTTGTTGAATTGCTTAAAACCCACCTGTAAGTGATGTCTTTCTCTGCTAGCTTATTTCACTTAGCACAACACTCTCAAGGTCTACCCAAATTGCTGCAAATGGCAAGGTTTCAGTTATTTTGTTTATGTTGTTTAGTGTTCTATTGCCCATCCTGTAAGTCATGTGTTGCTTGACAAAATTTAATCAGGGGCCCCATCTCCAACTGTGGCCCAGGTTGCTTGGTAAATACTGTTAGTGTAGCTACACCTGTGGTTGTGTGTAGTATAGTACTAGAATATGGCGTCTGAGTTTGTGTAATTACACTGGATCACATTCACACCAGGATGCATCTCTTAGCAACATAACAACACATCTCTTAGAACTTACAGCATCATGAATAGACTCCTGACCATACATGGTGCATCTTCTTAATCCAATTATCTGTTGTTGCATGCTTAGCTGTTGTAAATGTCTTCACTGTTGTAAATAACGTTGCAATGAATATAGGGTTATATATGTCTTTTTGAAATGATGTCCTTATTTTCTTCAGTTAAATGCCCACCAGCATTGTTGTGGGATCATGTGACACTTCTGTTTTTAATTTTGGGGCAAACTGTGTAATGTTTCAAGAGTAGCTTTACCTATAGTCATTCCTACCAGCAGTGACAGAGGATTCCTTTTTATCCATATTGTAACACTTGTTACTTCTTTTTGACACTCATTGTGTCAGGCAATGAGATCACCTCTCCTTGTGGCTTTGGGTTGCATTTCTTTAATTTTAGTGATGTTGAGAACTTTTCATGTGCCTGTTGGCCAATTGTAGTTCTTGGTTGTGGCACAAGGAAAATCTTCCCTTATACTATGGATTCTTCTAGGCTGGCAAATACTCAAACAAGCATTGGGCAGATTGCTAGGAGGACACAAGTCAAAAAGAACTTTAACACATATTGGTTAGGGATGAGGTGGAGGGGAAAGAGGAATTCAGTCAGTGGAGTTTACTGGAGAAAGCACAGTAATCAAAGGTGTGATGTTTATGCAGATTTAGTCCTGCCTTTTCCACTGGTAAGGGTTAAGGAGGTTAGGTCTTCTCTGTACAGTGAGGGAGATTTTCTACCATTTCCTTTGCACTTGTAAATGTCTCTTTCATAAGGCAGCCTCTGCCTAGCCTTCAGAAACCCTCATATGAAATAAATCTTTTGTCAAAGAAATACATTAGGGTGGCATATTTTTGCGCCCGTACATGTTCTATTGAAAAATGTCATATCCCGGGCCTCCCTGGTGGCGCAGTGGGTTAAGCAACGCACTATGAAGCAAACTGCAGCCACTGCAGCATGAGTTCGATCCCTGCTGCCAGTCAGGGATGGGGACCCACATGGAGCAGCAGACCTCTCCTGCTATGTCCGCTGCTCCCCTCAGCAGTGTACTTCAGTTGATCTGCCTGTTCTGCTCCCTGCTCTCTGTGGTGAATCCTCTCACTCACCACCCCCCCACACCTCTGGCCTGTACCCCGGTGCTTGTATGCATAAATAAATAAATCTTTAAAAAAAAAAAGAAAAATGTCATATCCTCTCCCCATTTTTTAATCAGATTTTTTTTTTGTTATTGATATGGAATTGTGCTTTTTACATATTTTGAATGTTTAACCCCTTATTGGATATATGATTTGTGACTATCTTCTCCCTCATTGGGTTGCCTTTGAACTATTTCTTTTCAGACTCTGAATATAGCTGAATGAGTATTATATCATGGGATAACATCAAATTGCAGTATATAAAATATGACAAGAGTTTTGATACCTGATTTTGAAATCTGAAAACCCATAAAAATAGGGTCATTATAAATCCATAATCATTCTAAAACACTAGTAAGTTTAATATACTTTATTAATGAATAAAATCTGGAATTACAACGTATGATAGGAATATGTATAAAGTGCCTGTTTTACACACACACACACACACACACATAAAGCCAGATATATAGTTCCCTGAAATTTCTTCCCTCAGCAGCAGATTTTTAACCTGAGCATATTTAATAATACTAGTTCTATTAATTTTGAATATATAATTTTTAAATTTTATATTTTTGTCTGCAATTTAAAGTATTTTTAATAGTTGACGCCCCACTCCCCCAATCCTGAAGTTGCCAATTTGCCTCAGCATAGCTATTCCCATTTCTTCTAGTATGTGGTTAAAGCAACTTTATGGAGCTGTGATATATCAAGGTAATGTCACTTGAAAATTATTATGAGATTAATACAAATCTATCAAGACACAGACAAGGCACAAAACTTGTACTAAAATTTGGATTAGGAAAAAAATAAACATATATGAAAACATTGCAATTCAAGAAATGAGAGTTAAAGCTAAAGCATTAATGTCACCTTCACAAAAAAAGGAGTAATGTCACCTTCACAAAAAAAGTGAGAACTTCACCATTTTGACTGGTGATGGTCATTGATTTTACATCAAGGAAATGACTGATTTAAGATTTGAGATTTGAAAGGTAGATCTTTTTTTTTCCTTCAAGATTTTCTATACTAGGGACAAAATTATACACCTTTAAAATTACCTGAGGAAAATTATTACCATCCCAAATTAAACCTGTATTTTTCCAAGTGTCTAGAGTGAAAATCAGCTGCATGAGAATATCTGACTTTTCAGCCTTTTAGCAACTTTATTTTGCATTGTTGAGCAGAACGGGACTTCCATTTGTTTTCTGGATGAACTTTATTTAAGTAGGCAAACTCTCTAAGCCTATACATGTAGAGGTGCCCATTTCTCTTTCTTCATTCCCAAAGCAACATTCAATTCCATTTTGTTTTCTTTCATGTCCCAAAAGCCACTGTTGTTGTTTTTTATTTAAGTTTTATTTTTATTTATTTATGCATACAGGAACTGGTGTGTAGAACAGAGGTGTGTATGTGGGGGGTGAGAGGACTTACCAGAGGACAGTCAGGAGGAGAACAGGTGGATCTACTGAAATACATGGCTGAGGGGAGTAGTGGGTGAGGCAGTCTGCTGTGCTGTGTGGGTCAGCTCCCTGGTCGGGGTTTGAACTCATGCCTCAGTGGCTGGTGATAGCTTAATAGTGCTGAGACTTAACCCCTGCACCACCAAAAAGGTCTAAGAGCCACTGTTGAAGCAAATTCTGCAGGGCCTGGTCACATAAGGATAGTCAATTATTGCTGAGTAGTCTTCTAACTTTTGAACAACATGTCAGAGAGGTGAGATGGATTTCCAGGGTCAGTTAAGTGATGCATGACCTGGAAAAAAAATTGAGGAAGCATCATCTACCTCCCCAACCCATTCACAACTCCATAGTGGACTTGCCCCCCACCCCCCATCTTTAGCCCTAATAATGTCTGATCAAAGATACGCTTCTTCAGTTTTGCAATGGTAAGTGGGGATGGTAGCCATATTTTCCTTACAAGGTTGTTAAGAGGATTATTTGAAATATTGTATAGATATAGACCTGTCCCAGTTGTGGGGAAATGAGTGCAACAGAATGCTCAGATTTTCCTTAAGTGATTTCATCTGATGTGTAGTCTCTCCCTTGTAGTTAGCAAGAATATGAGTCTGATGCAATGGAGTCATTGCATGAAGTCACTAGCCTTACACAATCTCAGGTGTCCTCCTTCCCCCTCCTCTGTGTACATAAGTGACCTAGAAGCAGGAAGGATGGGGAGGTAGGACTGTGACCTCATACTGACTTTGATGAGTCGCAGGTGTGACCATGGAGTGACCAATGGTCCAGGTGCAGGTTGTTGGTCACAGGTTGGTTTTTCTGCTATCATTGGTGACTGACGTCTGTGACAATGAACTCTGATTACCTAGTCATAGACCATGCTTCCAGGAGACTTTCGCTAATTTCCTTGATGCCTCCACTCTAGCCCAGTTCTCATTTGGCTTCATTCAGTTGCAGACCCCTTGGCTGACTGTTGGAGGCCGTCTCCCACGACCCCACTGCAGACAGCTGAATCCAGCTTCTGGACACATCGTTCCACTCTGCTGCAGGCCCAGGGACAAAGAGGGCCCCGTGGTCCCTCCCTTCTAGAGGTATCACCTCTCACAGATACCTGCTCAGCCAGTCTCTCTTGCTAACCACGTGGCATTGACTGTCTTTCTGTCTTGCAGCTTCTCTAGTCAGCAGGTGCATGAGAGCCTATGAGGTTGTCCTCTTCAAGATACCTCAACAAGAATCAGCGTAACCTCTACTTTAGCATTCATGGTATTCTAATTCCCTACCCTCTCTAACACAGAGAAGTACTAAGATACAGGTGTCTCACGACTAGATCTTATTTCTGCTTTTCTTCTCTGAGACCCACAAGGGATGAAATGGAGTGGATATAGTTTCTATTTCTTCTCTACTCCAGGCTATGATTTGATCTGACAGCCTGAGTATTTAATATGTTAAGTTTGAATTAAAGAAATTTAAAAAGTCATTTTCTTGAAAGCACTGGCTTTCCAGACCTTGCTCTAGCTGCTGGGCATCAGCTTTGATGAACAAAGTTAATCCTTGCCCTCTTTGTTCTAGGTGGAACAGGTCCTTTCCTCCCTGGGGAAATAGCCTTGGGGGGAGACATATTTCAGGGAAAAAAATAAAAGCACATCATTGTAATAGAGGTTTCAATTATCCTTAAGTGTGAATTGCTTCCAGGTAATATAACCCCGTGTCACAAAGTCTTATGTCACAGAGTCTTATGTGACATTCACCTTGTTGTAGACATGTAAACAACAACATGTGCAGAGGGTAAGTCATTGTCCTCACACAATTAGCAAATTGCAGAGCAGCTTTTGAGTTCACATATTATCATTCCAGAGTGCATCTGTTACCCAGCTAGCAATGCGTTTTTGACAAGACATATTTAAAATATCTATTGAAAAGTTGAAAAGTTTGGGCATTTCCAAACAGGAACAGATGTGATCTTGAAAGAGAGGAGGAGGAGGTGGGAATGGTAGATCTGAGAACAGAACCTTCAGGCATTTCGAAGTCACATAAAATAACTCTCCTTTTTTCAGTGCTCAACCTGTTGTCCCAGAGGCTTCATTCTGTACCCTGACAATGCAGGAATTGCATTCAAATTCTGTCTTTTTGTTGGATGATTTCTGGCCATATATTCATGTTTAAAATATTGTTTTAGTTAATGACTTTTTTCCATTAACTAAAATATGTTTACTAACCAGAAGTATAGGCCACAATTGTACTAAAAGGATGTTTGAATTAATATATTCATTTTGTAAATAGATTTGGGATGAATTTCCCTTTGTTTAGAAAATGCTCTTTATTTTAGGCATTGACACAACATTTCTAATGACTATACTTTTATATTTGACTTTTTCTGGGAGGTTTTTAATTTATTCTTTCTGTAGCAGTGAAATCAAATCATCCATAAACATTCTTCTTGAGAGTGTATTTGTCAGTCTAGTAAACCTAAAGTTTTGTGCAAATCAAAAAGCATTCCAGTGTCATTGATAAATGTGCAAACTTAAAATCACAGAGCAGGGAAAGACCACAGCAGGTAGTCTTCCTTGCCATTTTAGGGCTTTGCTGTTTTTGAACTGCTTGAAAAATCAACAGGAAGATTTCAAACCTGATCAGGATATTTTGTCAAAAATATATCAAGGTGTGTGTGTGTGTCTGTGTGTATGAGTGTGGTTTAATTAAATCATCTAATGACAATGTAAGAGGACATTTAATTTTCCCATACATAGAACAACTGAACTTGTGGTTTATTGATGGGAAGATTTCAGCAGGAATGATGAGGAGGTACATAGAATGTCCATGAAGTTGACCCATTTGTGTAGTTAGGAAATACAGACTCCCCCCCCTGACTTTTAGAGCATAGAACCCTTATAGAAAAAAACCAAATGCTCTTCACAAAGAATTCTTGGTTTTTCTCCAGCACATTGTGTTCTTCCAGGTGATTAAAATGAATTATTTCGTGATGTCTGCTAAGGTCTCACTTTTATTGAGATTAACCGACACTCATGTGATGTCGGGACTGTCTTGCGCTCGCCCATGTTTGTCCTTGGTTCTGAGTGAAAAAGATTCAAGTGCCCTCAACATTGCAATTCCTACCCCACTGGGAAGTTTCTGTGGAAACGCTCTTGGGAAACATAAAATTTTATTAAAGATGGGAATGAGGGAATGAGTGATGAATTTTTAACATGCATGTTTCTGTAAATCTAAATTGCTATTTACAAATGATGTCAAATATACATGAATAAAGAGAAAAAAATAAAAGAATGTTAGACTGAAAAAAATAAATTGCTACTTTCAGACTGACCTTATTTCTCTATACATGTTTACACATATATATATTTACATCTATATATGTTTACACACATATATATGTTTACATATATAATAGGTGTGTGTGTGTGTGTGTGTGTAAATGAATTGCCATTCTGGGCCTAGGTTTGGCTTCATTCAGTTGCATTTATACATTTATATGAAGGCATCATTCTTTAAGAAAAATCAGATTTCAATACCTATCCAATTCGTTTGACAAAACTCAAAATTAAAAAGGAACTTTCTTGATAATGTAGCTATATGGTAGCAATAAAGCTCAGTGAACTTTTTGGGCATAGGCCTTGGCTATTGGTCAACATTCTTACGCTCTGCATGAAGTTAAATATCATGGAGATAATGGTGTTGAAAACTGAAGAGACCAAATTGTACATCCTTCTTGTCTTAATGCAATGACACTAGTACTTTCCCTTATCTGCATAATGACATTTCAGATAAGTCAACTGTCAGATAATATTTTTAGCTACTTTATCAGAATGTGTGCCATTGTGATATGATGAGAAATCCATGAATTGATTTAGCCAAACTCTAATGCTGGAAATAAAATAATGTAACTAATAAGACTATTCCGGTTTGTAGAACACTGTGACTCATGATGAGTTGAACTGTTTCAGGTAATCCAGTGACACTGGATTCAGATATCTGCATCTGTATCTCACCAAGGGTGAACACCTCCTAATATTTTGTTCCTTTACCTATTGAAAGAACCTAGTTCCACCACTTAGCCTATGTTTGAGTCAGCTAAGTTGTTGACCAACCCACATCCCATCACTCCCATCCCACAGAGTTCATAGGATTTGATTAGCAAGGGTATGGCTAGTTCTCTACCTAACATGTGGCTAAACTTAATTTTCAAGTATATTTCATTTCCTTTTACAGTTTATATTGGACTTTTAGGTCTCAGGTTCCTCATCTAAGAAGTTGATATAAAAATAATGTTGGAAGAGCCTGCCTGGTGGTGCAAGGGGTTAAGTCTCAGAAATGTGAAGCAGTGGGGGGTCATTCAGCATGAGCTTAATCCCTGGTGAGGGAACAGACCAACAAGGTGCAGCAGACCTCTCCTGTCTCCCCTGCTGCTCCTTTCAGCAGTGTATTTCAGTCAATCTTTCTCTTCTGCTCCCCATTCTTGTTTCTGGTGAATCCTCTCATGCCCTGACCCTGCACTTCTGGCCAACTCTTGAATGCATAAATAAACAAACAAATAAATACATAAACATTTAAAAATAATGTTGGGAAAAGGATTTATTATGAGGTCAAACACAATTAATTTTATTTATTTATTAAGATTTTATGTGTACAAGAGCTGGGGTATAGGTCAGAGTCACAGGAGGTGAGAGGATTCACCAGAGACAGAGCGGGGAGCAGAACAGGCAGATCTGAAATATACTGCTAAGGGGAGTATCGAGCCAGACAGGAGAGTCTGCTGTGCCATGTGAGTCACCTCCCTGGCTGGGGATGCTTCAAAGCAAGGCACCCAACATGCTGCGCCACCAGGGAGGTCCCACAATTAAGTTTAAAGGTGGTATTTGCAGGGTGCAGGTATATTCACCCTCACAGCTTATAAAATCCAGCCCCCACAAAACTCACATCTACTGTACATATTTCATAAGGCTGCTGTGAGGAGTAAATCTGATCCTATCAAACTTATGTCTGTGCTTACATAGAAACAGTTATTATTTTAACATTTATTCAGTGCATGTTTCTATGTAGTAAATAAGGCAGAATATTCTTTTGATATGGTGGCTACCACTGGCCTTCTGCCCAGCATGTTTGCATGTATACACCTGTCTTTATTATTTCCAGGAGAGAAAATGTATATTTATCTTGTTTGAAAATCAGCATTAATACAGATAATTTAATTAAACATTCATGTCAATGATGATTCTCTTGAATTTGACTTTTTTGCTCTAGTGGAATGCATATCAGTGGTGAGAGGTAGTAACCCTACGTATTGGCATCTGTTGCCTCTGCTCTTCCCATTTGCTGCTCCTTCTGTATGTACACAGGGACATTTAGTGTAAGGTCACAGAAAATCTGCTCAGCTTGATAATGTCAACCCATCACATTTCAGTTAAGCAAACATCGAATAAAACGGTGCATGTCACAAGTGTATAAATATTATATATGTGGAAAGCAAATTTCTAGCCATAAGTGCACAGAATCTTATGCTTTGTAAACTTGAGCTAGAGTCTTAAATTTCAGTTGTAAGAAGAAATTGATGTAAAAATAATGCATTAGTTTTTAAGTAATCCAATTGCCAACTTACTGGTAACAACATTGTTATTTATTTGTTTATTTTTTTTTTTTGCATTCAATAATGCCCTTTCCTTGAAGTTATTATCTTAACCAAAAAAACCCAAAAAACAAAACAAAAACCAATCATTATTCTACTACCAGTAAACATTTCCTGTAAGAAGGACATATCGAATTCTTTCACATCACACACTCTTATGATTTCTTCAAAAATAAAATTAACCCATCCATGTTCTCAGGATTAGTTCATGGTAATGCCAAACCATCATATGCTGAAAATCATTACACAATTGAATCTTATCACAAGATAAATGATGCTGAATAAATTGACACTTTCTGGAATTGATCAAGACAAATGTCATTCCAAGAAAATTCTCCTTGTGAAAATGGAAAATACTTATTTGTGAAATTTTAGCAAATCTTACGAAGCTCTAGGGATGGAATGACAGCATTCTAGTATGGAGCGAATTACTTATTCAGTACTTTTCTAATATTGTTAAATCTCTAGGAGGAAGTGCTTCTTATGAAGAAGGCACTTGATAAATATTTATTGAACTGAATTGAATTTAGACAAAGAAGGGAAGAGGCGTTTGTGAGAGGGTGGTTCTCAAGTTCTTTCTCTGTTCCCTGCGTTCACTGCCAATTTCTTACTTGTTTTTCTATTACAAAGGCTATTTCATCTTCCCATTGGTTTAGTGGCAGTCTTAGTCTGAGATCCCTCAATAGCAGATCCATAGCAGGGTTTAAGTTCAGTACAAGAAGTTTGACCAGGAGTTGAAGGAAACACCAACAAGGTTGTGGGGAAAGGGGTGGGTTTCAGAGAGCTGTAGTCTCAGGGCAGTGGCTGCAGAAGGAAAGAGAGATGCTTTGGATCCAGCAGGAACTGTGAACCCCAGAGCTGTCCCCCAGCTCAAGGTCTGGGCTTCAGCTTACTAAGCCTTGTGTATTTTTATGGGAGAGTCTCCTGTGAGGGTTAATTCCCTGCAGGTCTTGAATCATCTCTGAGGTCAGACAGTGACCAAGGGGATAGTAGGTGAGACAGTAAAGGTGTGGGATACTACTGAAAAACACAGTGCTTGTGCAATGAGGGCTGTTCCACTGATCATCCTTCCAGAACACCATTCTGAATACACACACTGTATATACAGACACACACACATACACATACAGTCATATACTATAATTCTATATGTATGATATTGTTTGGGTAATGATTAGAGAAGTTCTTTTTTATAATGTTTTTATCTTTTGGCAGAACCATTTGTGATACTGCAGATAAGTAATTACTTTAAAATCCTGCCTCAGAACACCTGCCTCTTTTCCCTTGTATTCCCTGAAGCCAATGTTTTGGAAACAATTGCACATCAGCTTCTATCTCCTGTTTCTCCCTCAGGCCCAGTCATAACCTTGCCTGTAAGACCTAGGAGGTCTAATACCCGGCTGCACCCCATACACAGACTCTCTGATTATTGACACCCTGAAAACCTGTGTTCCCTTTGCTCAAAGAACTAAGCAAAGGCGGCCTCCCACTCTGGAGTAAACAGTGAAGTCATCAGCTACCAGTGACGGTCAGCCCATAAATGAGCAGTTCTATTAAATTGTATTATGTAAAAATGGAATTTGTAGGAGAGTTGTTTTATAGGAGGTTGTTTTATGCCATCAACTGTTTCATTGAAAATCTGAACTGTGATGAGTCATCCATAAAACTGGAGGAATAAACCTGGGGGAATAGCTGTTGGAAGTTCTTGTAAGGCTTGTAAAACTGGGGTATATGCTTCAGGAGTTTTGAAATTGCTCAAATGTTTTATCAAAGAACCTGAATCATCATCACTGTTACATTTGAATTAGATTTTTAGGGACTTTCATTTTGAAATTTCCTTCCATGCTCTTGGTCTTTTATTTAAAAATATAGTAAATCTTGACCTATTGTTTTCACATTGAATCACAGGAGAATCTAGATGAATCTCCCACTATGCTGGTTGGGAGGGAGTTTAAACATATAAAATAATAACCTTGCAACTCTTGTCATTAAATCAAAGTGAAGGCTGAAATTTGCTGACCATGTGTACTCTTTTAAGCATCAGATCAGGATTATCTGCATTTACTGCCTCCTTATTTCATGAAAAGGAGCTTCAGCAATCATGTGGAGTAATTGTTATCATGATACTTACGTAGAGAAAGATGAGTTTTAGGGATGTTAAATAACCCAAGGTAAGAGTATGAAGTTGAGATCATTCTTCTTCATGACAGTTAGGCTTTTATGCAGTCCATTCCACAGTTTTGTGAAATGATGTGTCCCTGTGAGGAAAGGGACATGTGTATATAATTAAGCTATGGTGGAAAATAGTAGAGTATTTGTTATGTCTTAGTGGAAGATGGAGATTGAGTGGGAGGGGACTGGAGGAAGTTTCTGGGGTGAAATTCTATATGGTAGTAGGCACATGGGCATGCAGATGATAAAGGTATGTCATTTGTCACTATCCAGCCAGTGCGAACACTGAGGTCAGTGCACTGAACCCAAGGCAAGTTGCTCAGGTGTGCCTGTGCCAGGTGTACTGCTCCCAGGCACATCTGCAAAGAAATAACCAGCCAGCTGACCCCCTCCTGCCTCCCAGCCCTCCTGGCAGTCAGTCAAGGGTTGTGCACTGATCCAGTCTGGCTATTCCAAATCCTTCCTAAGGACTTTCAAAACTGGGATTGAGAGATTTAACAATTTTTTTTTTCCTCTTATAGTGACATGTTTGTAAGACCTAAATCCTGCTTGCTGACAATCAAATCTTCTGCTTTGTGGAGCAGATGGTCTAGTGCTTAAAATAGGGCTAATGCAATTGAAGATCTCACAATGTAAACTCTATTTATGATACATTTAAATGAAATAGTCATGCAGAGCTGGTGGCAAGGTATTGGACAACCCGGGTTTAGGTGAGTGAACCAGAAATCCATATTGAATAAGAAGTGAGAACTGGGAAACCAGAGCCCTGGTGGTGTTGGAGCATCTGAGGTGCTCCAGTCTGCCCCTTTTGTGATGTCAGGAAGTGAGCTGGTGAATGACACATATCAACACCTCTGCAAATGATTGCCATCTAGATCTTACTCTTCTGAAATGACTGTTAATTAAGTAAACCACTCTTCATCCCTCTTTTTGTGAAAAGAGATTTGTAAGGTAAACATTTGGGTTGGGTTAACCCTTCACTGTTACCAAATTTTATTTCTATAAAAATTACCACTAAATAATACAAACAACTAGTTTGTGTAAGCCCATCTATTTTTATAGTAATGGAAGATGGAAAAAAATAGACAAAAGCGGCTTGAAGTCTTACAAGCAGCTGGAAAGAGTAGTTTCACGATTTTTTCTAGGATTGGCTGTATTAACTTTTAAAAGTCTTGGGCAAATACAGTTTGCCTGGAGTCATAACTTTGCATAATTTATGATGTGATTTTTTTCCCTCTGTACTCTTTAATTACTTTCAGGAGCTGTACAAAGAATGTTTCAACATAGTGTGACCAATCATGTCCCTATTAATGACTTAGTGTTTGCTAACAACATACCTTTGAATTCTTACTGATGTCAGCTCTGTAGATAGAGTTATAATTTTTATAAAATAAGTTATAATGATAAGGCTTATGATCTCTAAATGCTATGGGTCATAGGATTTTTAGGATGGAAGGGACCCTACATAACATCTCGTCCAAACTCCTAATGTTTCAGATGTAGAAGCAAAAGCTCAAGAGAGGCAAACTGATTTGCTCAAGGTCACAATACCTAATTAGTGGCCAAACTGAGACCAGATCCCAGGTCTCGTAATCCCCAAAGAGCTGTTCATGAGCCAAAACCAATATATCTTCCTAGTCTGACTCCTTGCCACTTCAAATGATATCTTAATTACCATTAATACTTTGTAATTCAGTACAATCAGACAACTTTATCAAGACCAAATTCCATCCAATATAATATTTTTTTCAGTGATTTTAACATCAAACAACATGTGTATGTTTATAATTGATGAAAATGTGAAAAGATTAAGGATGACACCTGAAAGCATATTAGCGTCCAGTGACATTATGTAGATAGATCTAGCCCCAGTACACAAAATTTTCTTGACATTGTGTAGTTGCGTCACCTCTCTCATCATTTAAATGTGGTCTTTGCTGGAAAGGCGCAAAGTTGGAATTGACTGGACAAATTCAAATCTCAGACAGAGCCCTCCTTAGCTGTTTCAGGGTTGGTTAGTTCTTGGTAGAAAGGGTTTTTTTTCAAAAAGCTGCAGACTATGTAAAACATGTAATACAGTGCTTGGCACTTAAAATTGAATATATAGTAAAATGTAGTAAGTTGCTTTATGCACTATTTAAGATGTTTTCATATTTGAATCAATTTTTGATCAACATAATTATGTAAGTACAGCTATTTAAACATAAGAATATTTTTCGATTAAAAAGATAAATGCTTGCAGAGTACATGGTTTATTTCAGGAGATGTTCTAGTCTGGGGGGACCTTCATGAACTCAGAAAAAGAGAAGTGCTAAATGGTGGTGCTTGTGTGCCAGTTGGGGGGAAGGGGAAGGAGGAAGGCAAACATAAATATATTAATGGTGTGTATAAACATGCACCGCAGGTAATTTTTATTAAATATGCATTTAAGCAATTATTATCTATCCATTTTTTAAAGTTTCTTTTCCCTTGTTAATTAAGGATATAATGAACATTAATGGGAAGTATGCTGCTTTATCTTTTATTTACAGTTGAAAAAAACACTTTTACCAGGGACCCCAGTGGTATGAGGTGGAGGATGGTGGTGCCTTGGTGGTGGGTGTGGTACCTGAAGAGGTGTGAGCCTATACCCCTAAATATATAGTGTATTAAAACATTGGCAAACAACGTTACCTCAATAAAAATAATGCAATAAAAATCGGTCCACACACACACAAAAACTTGAAAACATTGATTTAAAATATAAACATTCTGTAAGTCATTAATAACTATACATGAAATGCTCTTATGAAAACAAAAGTAGGCAATTCAAAGACTTGTAATATATTTTTTCTGTTTTATTTAAATCTGATGCATATACTATTGTGTCTGCTGAAAACCTATTTGTGCTTAGGGCATTTATCTTGATCCACTAGAAGGTCATGTAATATTTAAAAGACAGAAACTGATTTAGTGGCAGATCAATACACAAAGATGATATTTTCAGGTTTTCACATTCATGTACAAAATGTATTTTTCATGCTTGAATTTTATTATTTTATTGTGTTTGTTATTCTATGTAAACACTATTTAAAAAAATGTTCAGAAATCCTACTTACGTTTCAGAGGAGATTTTTGTCTGAAATTTGAAGTGATCGAAAACTGACATTTTTCTTAAGACAGATCTATAATGAAACAGTTTATAATTGACAGAAGCAAAGATGTAGCTTTGTTCATTAATTGCTTACTGCCTTTCTCCTGGCCCATCTCTATTCTACAGAGGTCTTAGAAAGTTTAAGCCCATAGAGTATTGGTATGCATTCTTTGTCCAAATTTTCATTAGGTTTTATTATTAGATCATATGTATGCATATATCTAGAAAACATTTTTAAAGGGTCTTTATTAGGTGAACCCTTGCTGTTTGTCTTGGATTATGCTGCAGATATATTAAAATTGGCTTTCAAACATCAATAAATTTGCAGACAAATAAACCTCCACAAGCAGAATCCATCCAGTTCTAAGTGATTCCAAGAAATGTGAAGCTTCCAGAGCCTCAGCTTCCCTCTCCTGGTCCTTCCTAGTGGGACTCACACATGAACCATAATGGGGAATGATTCATACTGAGTCTGGAAGGATGGTCTTCTCCCAGTTTCAGGTCCTGGACCTATTTCCCAATCTGGCAGTTATTAGAACTATTGATGATCTTTGGATCTAAAATCTGAAGCTGTGGCTCTGAGGATTGATTTCCTCTGTTGCCCTCCCAATATTTGTCAGCTAGAAGTTAAAGCATCTAGTATTTCCCAGGTAAAGCCCTGAGTTTGTTATCAGAGCAGTGAGTTCCTTGCAAGTGCTCAATACCTGTATGTTTACTGAGAGAGAGACATGATCTAGATGCAGATTAATGTGGGAACATCTTTAAGCTAGACTTTATTTCATTTACTTTTTAAAGATTGATTTATTTTTGCGTAGAAGAACTGGGGTGTAGGCTGGAGGTGCAGGGGTAAGAAGGTTCGCCAGAGACAGGGTGGGGAGCATAGCAGGAGGATACACTGAAATGCATTGCTGAGGGGAGCAGCAGACAAAGCAGGAGAGGTCTGTTGTGCCATGTGGGTCAGCTCCCTGGCTAGGGATTGAACTCAGGCTGCAGCGGTGAAAGCGCTGAGACTTAATCCTGGGGCCACCTGGGAGGTCCCAGTCTTTATTTTAGAATAACTGATTATACTAGAAACATGAAAACTTCATGTCTACCCAAGATTGGATTATTTGTGAGTATCAAAGAAGTTTTACATGTTGCTAGATGTACAAGTATTTTCTTGAAGTTAATTCAAGGATTGAGAGTTAAATTCTCATTATATTTAAGGAAAGGACAGTGATGGCTCTGTGACGTATGTGACCTCTGTGCTATCCTGGTACCAAGGATATCACGATGTGGGAGAGGGAAGGAAATGGGCAGGGAGAGAAAGGATGGAAGAGTATTGCAGCGCTTTTAGAGGTGGAGAAAGTGTTTGGATTTAGGACTCCTGACTTTTGGTTTCTATCTAGAATATCCTTTTTTTAAATGCTGCGGCTGTCTACCAGTAGAAAAGAGCAAATAATAGGCCTTCTTCTACCAAGAAATGCCTGAGCTGCCACTGTGTGCAGACTCCTCTGGAGTACAACACACGTAAGTCACCCACTGCCCTCCAGACTGTCAGCGCAGTGAGAGACCACAGTGCTCTCCACCATTTTCTAAAAATCTTCTAGGAATGATAGTCCAGTAGTATTGTCAAAAGTTGGAGAGTATCTGGAAAATGGCATCAGGGAGTGCAAACTTAGAGAAAAAGTTAGCTAAAGTTTGAGTGTTTAATAGAAAGTGGATGGCCAGAGAAGCTACTAGAAGGACTTTCCAGGTGTCAGGAGTGTCAGCTCAAGTGAGATTGTGTTATGACCGAAGCGAGGCTTCCGTGTGTGTATTTGAAGGTGTGCATGGGTGTGTGCAGCTGTGTGTAACATGAGGTGTAGTGGGAGAAGGTAAATTGGAGAAAATCAAACTGAGGAGCCTGGGTCAAGTGGGCCAGAAAGATGCTGACAACAGTGACTTGTCTGTGGCTCCTGTGAAGTGTGGCTTCATGCCCTGAGCTGGCACGCACACTTTACATGAACTACCTTTTCAAACATATGCACACACTCACCCTCTCTCATGTGTGTATCTGTGAGACATACACTTCTACAGCCAACCTTGCTCTCCTTACGAGCTAGTATGATGCAGATGCCATGTTGAAACAGACGGTCTCGGTAACTTGAGACACCAGAACTCTAACTTAGGACTAAAAGAAATTTGACTCAGAGTTTTACTTGGGGTTCTTGTATTTTTCTCCTTGAAGGTACCTATGAGTGGCATCTGTGTTTCACTGGATTGTGGACACACAGGCCTACAAACATCCCAGTTATTTTGATTAGGCCAAGGAGGAACTTGCAGGAAATTCACATGACTGATATTCACAGACTCAGACATAGCACGAGAGGTTTACTGAGAAGGAAGTAGCCGAACGGCTGGAACAAAAGCTTCTTCCCTAGAGGAGGTGCAGTAGCTCGAGGTGAGCCCTAAAAGTCATGGAAGATTTTCTGAGGTTGGCTCAGGGCCTCATCACTAACATCCGTGGGGGTGAGTCTCACGTCTCATGTGCCTAGTGTGGGCATGTAAATGAGAAGGTGCTTTAGGTTTGCAGGCAAAGGGAGTAAACATGGTTTGGGTCTGTAGAGTTTGAGTTCCTTCTCAAACAGACCCGGGATGCTCAGGGAAGTAATGACAGTCTTAACTAGAGATGCACATGGGGGTTAAGTGTCTTCTTAACAGGTGTAAGTGGAAATGCAAGTCTGGGAGTGATTCACATTTTCCACCTTGTCTCAATTGTTATAATTTGCCTGTGAAAGATATGAAAATAGGGGGTAAAGTAACTTTTGCAGTAAAGCGTTGTTATTAATAATACAATAAATACCAAGCTCTTATCTTAAAGCGGGTCCTACCAAATGGAGAAAAGTGGTTGTAAAATATATTAAGTACATAGACACCTTAAGTTCCAAGACAGATTTACATAATTTGGCATAATTTGTGGGTAATGATGATGATAAAACCCTGACATGTCTGCTAAGCATTTAAAAAGCATTTTCCTTCCATTAACATCAGTAGCCAGAAAATAACAGACTTTGGCACAAATAGTCTTTTAAAAAATCTCGTGTAGGGCTAGCTGAATTTAATCAGTTTTATTTGGAGTTCTTGGCATCTGTGTTTTACCTTATTGCTATAGTAAAATACCCAAGCTAGAAAGTGTCCTTGTTCTTTTGATTAGGGCAAAGTGGAACTTGCAGGCCATTCTGCCTTTCCCTGCTGCACAGCATCGAATTAGGAGAGAACCTGTTCTGCTGGGAGATGAACAGAGCTGTGTGACCAGAGGAAAAAAGCATGAAGCTTCTTATTCTTACGAGATGTTATGTATTTATTTTACTATAATAAAACAATCACATAGTAATCGGAACTCTGGTTTGGATGCGGCGAGGAACTTTTTACTCAAGAAATATTTTTGGCTGTGTTTCTTTTGTTTTTGTTTAAGAATTGAATAGTCATGTGTATTTTAACTTGTAGGGTGTTTCTTCACCAATAGATACAGGTTTACCCAGAGCGACTTCCAATTGGTGAGGTCCTTTTCCTAGTATGAATGTGTCTCTGCAGTCAAGAGGATACTCTGTAGTAGTGATTAATCACTCGATTAAATTCTGCATGGGAAGAAAAAAAAAAAAGAGATCCTATTTATTTATTTTTATTTTTTAGGATAAAGAAGTATGAAAATTTTGTGGCGAAAAATTAGAGGGAATAGTTTTATAAAGTGGTACTTTGAAAGCTGAAACAACTTGAGATATCTAGTAACACTGTTTAGAAAATACAGAATGGTTTACTTATTTATTTTTAGATTTATTTATTTATGCATACAAGAGCTGGGGTACAGGCCAGAGGTGTGAGGGTGGGGGTGAGAGGATTCACCACAGACAGAGCGGGGAGCAGAACAGGCAGATCAACGGAAGTACACTGCTGAGGGGAGCAGCGGGCACAGCAGGAGAGGTCTGCTGCGCCATGTGGGTGCCCTCCCTGGCTGGCAGCAGGGATTGAACTCATGCTGCAGTGGCTGCGGTCTGCTTCATAGTGCATTGCTTAACCCACTACGCCACCAGGGAGGCCCCCAGAATGGTTAAAACAAGGTCAAAACCAAGGCAATAAACTGAAAAAATAAATAAAAATGCAACTCAAAATGCCCATGAGTTAAAGTTTTGCCAAGTAAATTCACCCAGTAGAGTACAACCAATATGGCAAATAGAAATAATCTAGCCTTCATGTAGAAAGAACACAGAAAAAAATACTCCAAACCAGAGAGCAATCAGAAAGAACTTAAAAAAAAATAACAAGTAAAATTATTTTACTGTCTATAATTTCTTTAAGGGGGCAGATGTCTTGGGGACAATGAAACAGATTCCAGTTTGTAACTCACGTTTCCAGGGGTGCTCTTGGAGCACATAGATCAGTTTGACTCAGCTCCCCTTGGAAAGCCAAGGAAATTGAAGCTAGACAAAGTACTGCTCTCGTGCTATGCCAGGAGGAGTGCTGGGCTCCTCAGCCCACAGAGGGGCCCAGGCCTGGAGCTGGAGACAGTGTGGTGGGTGCAGGGGATCTGAGTCCCCTGTTTCCGTACATCTTGTCCCCTGTGCTTAGCACACAGGAGCAAAGTGGCCCCTGGTGCCTCTGCCTCAAATCCATCACTTCCCTTCTCTGTTTTTTTTATTATTTTTTTGTGGAGTGGTGAGGGGGCTTCTCAAGTCTTGCATTATTATATATAATATTATCATTTTTATTGAGGCAGCTTTGATTCAAAAATTGCAGGTGGTTTAAAGATGTAGGATCACACCCCTTCACCATACCCATCAGCAAGGCACCCATAGTCCTCCACCAGAGTCCACCAGGCCCCCTCCCTCTTTGCTTCCCCAGCCCTCACCCACCCAGCTCAATTCTACAGTCAGATTTCAGAGTTGATTTTGGTTTCATTTTGTCTGTTCCTCTGTTTCTTTAAATACCTTAGATGAGTGATGTCATCTACAAATCAGCAGAAGAAAGATGCCACTTCCCCTCTCATCTCACCTCCGCTCCCATGTCATTGTAAAAGTGGTGTTTTTAAGACATACTTTAATATAATCCTTTCCGGGTCAAAATCCTGGGAATGTTAATTTCTAACCCTAAATGGAGTTTTCTTGCCTTAGGGCCAATCTATAACTGTCACCCGAGTGATCACCTTCTTCCACCCCTCCGCACCAATCTCAGTTTCTGCTACTTTCCAAATCTCTTCCATCACCTAAGGGTTTATACCTAGTCTCATTATCTGGAACCATCCTGGCCTGAACTGGGAAATGTCCAGAGTGTTCTGCTCTCCTTACGGTGTTGATACAGCCTCAGGGACCCCCCTGTCTTCCTCAGCCCTACGGTGTCACTAACCTTACTTTATATGCATTGTCCTATTCTACTTAGCTGAGGATGAAGCAGCTGAAGTTATGCAGGCCAAGTGCCTTTTGAGAAACCCTGGTGTTTGGGAAAATTCTCAGTAAGGTCAGAGGGTAGAGGAGTGGTAGCTACAGTGGGTGACATCCTCACATTTGTGAAATTTGAAGAATCAGCCTGGACGTGGTGTCCATGGTAGGTTGAGAGGGGAGGGATGATGGACTGAAACAGTGATGCGAACTAAGGTGTGACTGAGGTAAGCTTGAGGAGGAGCGGCTTTGTCTAAGGACAGTACAGTGGTGATGGCTTGTGACTGACTACTTTTTCTTTTTATTTTGTGTTTCCTAAATGTTCTAGTAAGCAGTCATTTGTTGTATTATCTTAATAAATTTATGAAACAAAAAAGGAGGATGCTTATTCCCTTTGATCTCATAACTCACTTAGTAATTTTTAAAGATGTATTTATTTTATACATAGAAGAACTGGATGCAGGCCAGAGGTGTGGGGGTGAGAGGATTCACCGGACACAGAATGGGGAGCAGAATAGCTGGATCCACTGAAATACACTGCTGAGGGGAGCAGTGGGAGAGACAGGAGAGGTCTGCTTCACCATGTGGGTCAGCTCCCTGGCCAGGGATTGAACTCATGCTGCTGTGGCTGAGGATTATTTCATAGTGCTGAGAGTTAACGCCTTGCACCACCAGGGCGGTCTAGTTCACTTACTATTTAAACTGAATTCATGAAAAATGCAGTTGAGCAACTCTATGTGAAGTCAAAACTCAATTTATAAAATACCTTTATTCACAGATAAGAGACAGAGAGACTGGAGGCATAGGGGAAGAGGAAAAAGAAAATAGAAACAGCGGGGTTGTCTGTCCGAACTGTATATGGTTGACTCTAGTTATTGGTATTAGTGCAATTTGTATTTTCTTTCTTAATATAGAAAATTCAATTAATGTGAGCTTCTTTTTTAATAATGAGAAAATTGAGTTTATAAGATCATGTCCAGGAATACCTATCAATAAAAATAATCAGAAGAGAGGAGAGAACCGATGCTAGAAATATAAAAGGGTCAACTTATTGATTGTTGGATGCACTGCATGTGTGTGTGTGGGGGGGGGGAATGGAAAGGAAGAGGCTCCGGGTGATAGTTCTTGGGTGCTTAACGGAATGTCTGGCAGGAGCACAGGATCAGCCTGTGTGTCAGAGGGAGCTGTGAGTGAAGGGGAAGTGGCAGCGGGAGCAGTGGCCTCAGGAGAGAGGATTATTCCATCACTGCTGTAGTTGAGAATTGCCTACCTATGGTGAAAACAAAAAGAAGATAGATTTTATTTGGTTTTGCTTATTTATTTTTTGATATTTCCTACAACTTTTATACTCCATTGTTCCTGCAGCACGGGAGTCTTATCCTGCAATTGTTCTTAACCTTGAAGCAGATGAAGTGAGAAGAATAGGAATCCAATAAGATTTTCGAGAATTACTGTTCTGAGTGTGTGAGGTGGCGATACCTGGCAGATAATTGAAAGTATGTGCTAACGCTGATTAGGAGTGGAGAGAGTTTGGAGTCTGCAATGGAAAATATCGTTTAGTAGCCTGGATAGCCAAAATGAAACTCTCAGCACCACGACTTCCTAGCTGGATATCTTGAACGGAATCATTATCTTATTGAACTGAAGTTTTTTCATCTGGTGCATGGAAATGAACACAGAACAGACCCCAAGAAGCAAGAGAAAAGGTTAAATGTACACATGAGAAATACTTAGATCCTAGTTTGACAGGTGATAAATACGTATGAATGTTGGATGATATATTACTTTCACTACTTGCTAATTTCTGCAAAGCAGTTTCTTCATCTACTTGGTTAGCATCAGTCTTGCTAAAAATACAAATCAATTGTCTGCGTGCACAAAGCATCCTTTATAGAAATATTACCAACATTAATTCCTCTTAGATAAATGTGATTCATATTTTATTTCTTTATGTAATTTCCTTATTGTTTTATCATTTTTCCATAGCACTATTCTATAAATAATGAATACAGCATTTTAATGATTCTAGTAAATAGAGACTGTATTTTTTTTTTTTGCTCATGAAGCATATGGAAAATTTTTATTCATAATATTTTATTTCTGTCACTGTACTTGAGATTAACAGCACAATTTTTCATCCACAGAGTTTATTGTAGGTCATAAAAGTGAATGGGATCTTTTTTCTGATTGGCTGAGAAAGGTAATTTAATCTTATGTAATTATCTTTCAAATCACACATGCATCAGTACAATAAAACTCTCTATTAGATCACTGAACCATTTCACATGGTTTTTAAAAGATTAATATTCATATAAAATTTATATATCTCTCAACCTATCTCTCCATCATAGACTTTCTTAAAGAAAAACAAAATAGACTGGCAAAATGGAGCCCTTGGTAATGGAAGTACCGAAAAAAAAATTTAGTGAACACTTATGGCAAAACAAATTTACCCCTCCTAATGAAAAGGCAGGATATGAAAGTGGAAAAAATTGTTATGGGTTATGTGAGTTGGAATGTTAGAAAAAACTAAAAGTTCTCTTTTAATTGTGTAAAAACTTTTCAGGTCTTCTTAATCCATCAAACTTTTTCTTCAAGCAAATAACTCCTCAAATGTCCAATTGCCAAAGTAGATTACTGCTATAGAGGGCAGACACAGGGTGAGGGTGCAGTAGGAACAATGGACATTAAGCCCTAAAATCATTCCTCAGTATTCCTCAGCTCCAGGCTGTGCTGTGGATAACTTCAACCTGCCTTTTATTTACAATAGCTAAGATGTGGAATAACTTCAGTGTCCCTGAATGGATGAGCAAAGAAAATATGATTACGTATAGTCAGTGGAATATTACTTACTTATAAAAAATGAAATATTTTCATGTGCACACATGGATGGACCTTGAATGGATTAGGCTAAGAGAAATGGAGATGGAAAAAGACAAATATTGTAGGATTTTGCTCCTATGTGAGCTATTAAAGCAAATGAACAAGCAAAACAAAAGAAAACTCTTAGATATTAGAGAACAGATGGGGGTTACCAAAGGGGAAAAGGTTGGAGGGTAGAGGGTGAAATGGGCAAAGAGTGTTAACTGTATGATAATGGGAACTAGAATTTGATGCTTAAGATGCCATGTATACAGATGTGGGATGTATTTTGCTGTATAGCTGAAACAATGTTATAAACCAGTGTTACCTCAATAGAAATTGATTAAAAATAAAGAGATGATGGGAATCAGTGTTGTGGTCAAGGAGGTGATACCCTAGGAGAGTGTACTGATGCATTCAGCATGCTGGACAAGGAGAAGCTGGTACATTAACATTCTTTATACAGTTCCTGCTATGGGCGATTGCTAAGACTGCTTCTGCTTTCCAAAATTCCTGTTGCTACATAATAGATTAATCTCTTGGTTGTATACTTCTCTCTGCTAGACTTTATTTTTTCAGTCCATAGGGAGTTTTTCCTTATGAAAATTCTCAATTTAAAGTTAAATAAGACTAATCAAAATTTAAATTTGTGTGCTTGCAGTTCCTGTTCATAAAATAATACTATTGTAGAAAATCATTGCTGCCACCCTGCATTTCTCTCATAAAGGAAAGAAAAGTCAGCATACTTAATCAAAGAAAGGTTAAATATGAGTAGTCTGGATACTCTTTCCTAAGCTACCAAGTGAAAATCTTCCTCAGGCATTCAAACAAAATAAATATATTAGTAAATGGTAAAAGGAATAGCAGGTTTTTTTTCCAAATGAAATTTTCTTTGAAAACAAGAGATTAAATGAAACCTTTTCAAAGCATATGAAATACCCTGTTACGTTTGCTCTAACAAAACTTTGACTTAAATTTACTGGGTTAGAACTGGTACAGAGTTCAAATCAAAGCGTGCTCTAATTTATAGCTCAGGACACCCTCAGTCCTAAAAATAATGGAGGTGAGGGTACAATTCATCCTGAACCAAAGGAATGGAGAAAATTTGGAGAGAACAGTGTCAAGTATCCTGTCATAGCCTGGATAGCCCCAAAGAAAATCCCAGCACCATGTGTTGCTGTAACCTCCAAGTTCAGCAACCATCCCCTTCTTGCGAGCAGGCGTCTGGCAGGAGCAGGAAAGCGTAAATGTCGCTGCACAACCTCACAGACAAGGACCTCCTCCACTGAAGAGTAAACTGGCATTTGTCGAGAAATTCTATCATGCCGTATTTACAAAATGACAGAAAAGATCCCATTTCTCTGTGTTACCGACCTAGGTCTCATTAGAGGTTTGGCCCCTTGTAAAAGAACTTGACAAGGAGACAAGAAATACTACACTCAGGCAGGGTTTTATTAGACATATGTGCTCAACACCAAGAAGGCTGCAGAAGAGAGGTTTTTCAGGCTGACTCTCCCAAGGAGGCAGGGAAGGGATGCTTAAGGGGTCTTTACTGGGATGTTGGCAGAACTCTTCAAGCTTGTGCACTCACGGTGGACAACCAGGGTGGCAGGGGCATTGATTTCCCAAGTGTTTCCGCTGAGGTGGTGGTGGTGGTGGTGAAGTTGCTTTTCTATCAAAGATGGCAGACTGCTCACTAGCGCCACCCCAGGAAGCGCTGCATTGGGGTCAGTTTGGGACTTCCTGCCACTTTTAATCTGGGGAAATGTGTCAAGCGGTTGTTTAAACAGGAGATTTAGCTGCTCTTGCCAGCTCTGACAGTCCACCTGGGCTATCTCATATGCTCCTTTATCCTGGGATTCTATAGCTAGCTAAAAGACCCCATTTAACCCCTCAAGACCAGATCTGATTTGTTTAATTAATAACTAGGAAGCCTTTTGAGCAAATTACTCCCCAAGTTCATCTGCATCTTAATTTATGTTGCAGTTTATAGATGACAAAGATACTTGGAAATTTTCTTTCTTTGAATAGATAAAGAATGCGAGGAATGAAAATGAAAAACTTTTAAACAATGACAATAATTGGGTGTAATTCATTAATGGAATGGAATAGAATTGAGAATAAGCTTGCCCTAGATTTAAATGCACTTTCACTGTTTTCTATGTAAAGATTGACAAGTTGTATAAGATTATTACCATCTGTCAGTATAGTTGTAAAGATTAAACAAGTTAATATTTTTTACTATATTAAAGATGCTAGAAGAATTTGTGAACATTATGGGCATTCAATAATTGCTAACTAGTGAGCTCTTTCAGTCCTTATGATGGTAAGAAATGTAGATTAACTAAGCATTGGGGAATCAGGCAATGAGAAAATTACGTTGAGGGTACAGATGGATTAAGGAAGCTAGGAATTCTGACCCTATAGCAGGTATGGAGATAGGTCCTTCTAGATTTAAGTTCAAAATCTAGTAAGACTAAAGTACTTTTCACCAAATCTTAGTAAACCAGGGCTGTGAACCTGTTTTTTTTTCTTTTTTTCCTTTTGACTAGTTTTACTCAATCTCTGCGTCTACCAGTCCCAATTCCAGTAACCAATTGTCTCATCCTCTTTTTTAAAAAAGCATTTTTTCATCTTGCATAGCTACTTATAGTACCTAGTTACTCACATATCTACTGACCAAGAGAACAGATAAGGTTACAGATATATAACTGAAGAAAGTGCAAACAAAATATAATCAAAGTACATTTAACAGAAACGACACTCCTTTTTCTGTGGATCCTACAAGCTAAAGGACTTTCCTTGCATCTTGTGTCAGTCCCTGAAGACCAGATCTGACTGGTTAACTAATAAGTGGGAAATTTCTTGAGCAAAGCTATTCTACTAGTCCAAATATATCATAGGCCACTGACTAGCCTATAATTGTCCTGATGAAGTGCCTATGGGGATGAAGGTTTGGGTTGGGTTCAAGTGCTCTATATTGGCCATTTATACTGAAGGAACCTTCTGGAAAGACACTGTACATGCAGCACACACCTTTAGGCAGGACATTTTGATAATAAAATTTCTTTTCCACTCTTGCATAATGGGAGAACTAATTCAGAAAAAGAGCTAGTTTAATGCTAGAATAAACACATTTGGTTTCTAATTCTTCTTACTGTTTGTAGTGCCCTTAAGGTTAAACAATTGTTGTTCTTCTGTTGTGGTTTTTATACCCATGCTAAGGTTCAAGGAACTATAAATGAGGCTGACTCACCATCTCTCAAGGGGCTTTGCCAGAGAGATATCTCCACAACTCTTGGTCTGGACTTGAGCTCCCCATATTTAAACTTGTGTGTTTATTAAGATGATGATTTCCCTCATGCAAGGACTTAGTATATAAAAGAAAAAAAGATAAATTATCAATTGACAAGAAAAAGCACTCTCTTTACATTTTTATCCTATGAAAAAGTACACAGAAATGAAATTAAATCCTATAGAATATGTGAATGAGTTTGGATTTTAGAAATGTGTGTAGTTTAAATATTTTGCCCATGTACCTGCTAAGATATCCTTGAGTCTGTGGGTAAGCACTCCTCCTCTTTTTGAGCCAGACAGGTGTCTCTCATATTTGTCTGTAAAAATCTGTTTCTAGGTTTCTGTTATTGATCATCTTACATCCTGTTGAACTCATTCTGTGTTGTTTATGTTAGGATTTCCAATCATGGCATAATATTGTTTGACAACTAATGACTCTACACATTTATTAATACACACATTATGAAATGTACTTATTCTTTACTGTTATGGGACTGGCACTATGGAAGACATTAGGGATATAAGAGAGAAAACAGAGTTGTTTTGCCAGCTTGGTCCTTACCATCCAATTGGGATTCCAACAGACAGGAAATTAATTATCTTAATTATTCTTCTTTCGTTACATTATAATTAAAACATAATCCATTGGAGTTATATGCCCTACAACCTAGTCTACACCTGTTTGAGTATATAACCCTGAGTCATCCTGCAAACTTTTCTAGAAATATCTTGCCAAATCCATGTAATAAAATGTTGTAAACACTAACATAGAGTTATGTTAAAAATTAAAAAATTTCTTCACACAAAGTGGTTTTCACTCTACCTGAGAACAGAGCTTAGGGAAGAGGAACTTTTCCATGGATGTGCCTTTCTGTGATGAGTTGATTTTAGCATTACTTCTCAAAAGACAATGCTTCTCAGAAATCTGACAATTTGCCTCAAAAGCAACTTCAGTTCATGGTGATGTAAGGAGAGAATAACCTCTCAATTCTAATAGTAAGGCAGGTTTTAGTGTGCAGAGTGATAAAGCAGTAACTCACTAAATAAGAGACAGAAGCCTCTTCAGAGTATCTGTGACTGCATTTAAGGTCTGTAAGAACTGAAAACTTAAACCTCAACTTACACTAAGTATTGGGGGATAGCAAATACGTATCCACATTGGAAGCATCAAGCAAGTAGCTCTGCCAAGTACAGTGACAATTTTCCTTCAGAAGTTCTGAGCATTTTAGCACCTGACTTGGGAAGGATTCAATGGTCCTACTTGATTTCACATTCAACAGGGGGGTACCACTGAAATTGGTTAATAATCGCACTTACTCACTGGGGAGCTGGAAATGTATACAGTACACCTTCATAAATACCAAAATATGAACCTCTGTTAGTCTGGTCTGTTTTTGGACTGGAGAAGTATAAGCAGGGAGTCCAGAAGGAATAAGACAAGAGACACAGCATTTCGCTGCCCCATGATAGAATGACCACAGTGAGAAAATATGTCTTAAGAGGTCAGAGATCTGACCCCCTGGTGATGCAAGGGGTTAAGGAGCAGCACTATGAAACTATTCACAGCCACTGCAGCACAAGTTAGATCCCCAGCAAGCGAGCTGACCCACATGGCTCAGCAGACCTCTCCTGTCTTGCCTGCTGCTCCCTTTAGCAGTGTGATTCAGTAGATCCATCTGGTCTGCTCCCCACTCTGTCTCTGGTGAATTCTCTCACCCCCTACACCTCTGGCTTGTACCCAGTTCTTGTATGCATAAATAAATCTTTTTAAAAAAGGAGGTCAGAGATCAAGACTGTAAGAGAGGCAAGAAAAAGGATAAGAGTTAAATTAGGTTACTCATTCTTCTTCTAATTTAGGAAAGTTAGCATTGTGGGTTGGGGGCTGTGGTTAGGGACAGTTATGAATGTAACTCAGCTGTATTTAGTACCTGAGAAGGTGGATGGGGCACAGAAGGGGGATGTCCCCACAGACTCCCACTCTTTGTGTTGATAAGGGTATAGCTTCCTCTGGTTCTCCTGGAAGTGGCTCTGGGACAGGAACCCTGGGCTAGTGTTGGCAGGGAAGTAGAGCCATGAGATAGGAAGGGGAGAGGGTCAAAGGGCATCATCAGGGCATCTATGACTGTGGGATCTATACTCCATCCTCCTGGGAAAATGAGAGTCCAGGAAAAAGGCTCTCGTCTGTGTTCCAGCCTCCTCTGGGATATGAGGGAACTGGAATATTTATAGCCCACTCACACTAGTTACTTTGTTCCCTGGAATCATTATTTCTCTTGAGCTTCCAACCTGTGCTGTTCTCAGGCCCACCCTGGCTGTACAAGCTCCCAGCCAGTTAGAAGCGAGACCTGCACCGGGATAGCAAGGCTGTAGGCACAGGTAACCGCTCTGTTATGCAAAGAGGAAGCTGAATGGATTTCCTCCCCCTTCCTAGTTGCCAGCTTCTTTTAAAACAAAAGTAACAAAGGCTTTAAAAGGTCAGTTTGTGTATGAGCAATTATTGACTCCTATTAATTATTCATCGATCATTCCCTGACCCACAGTTCATATGGAAATTTATGTGGGTGCTTATATTTGGGAAGGGGTCAATTGTCCTTATGCCTTCATATTCAGCATGTTTTGTCAAATGTCCCCAACCCTGTACTCCGTGTCCACCAAAGAACTTGTCTCATTGCTTTTACACTATTTCACACTTCTGTACTGCTATCCGGTGTTAGGCTGACAAGTGTATTTATTTTAAAAAGTTAAAGTCTCATTCTTTAGTAATCAATGTTTGCTCATTTGTCATTTGGAATTAATTAGAACTAAGAGCCAGCATGATCAAGATGATTTCTCTGCTGACATTAGTGTCTTTTTTTTTAATTTCAGACTTTATTTTTATCTACTATGAACTAAGTAATATGCACTAAATAATATTTATGTTGTGTTAACAGTGGAAAACTTGAGTCAGAACATAGCATAGAAGTCTTTGCTTGTATCTTTAAAATAAATACAGAATTCTACTTTATGGAGAAAAATGTCTCAGCCAAATTGATAAAAATAATCCTTTACTAACCTGAAATAGGAATGACACACATCCAGCATACTTTAATGACTTTGTTTTCTTTATTTTTTAAAAAAGATAAATGTCAGTTTGATAACATATGCCTCATATTAAAAAAAATTAACTGGGAAATAATTTCTGAATTCTAATATTAAGCTTTCCTTTTTATGTGCTCATAAATGCAAGGTTAATGTCGATCTTAAACTTAATCAACGAGAGCAGCAAATTAATCAATTTAATCAAACATTTCCTTCTCTAGGGAACTGGGAAACTTCTGAGCTGTTGGTATTCTTAATCTGATATGTGTTCACTAAATTCTTTATCAGCTGCTCCCAGAATAGATGGTTTTATTCATATGGTTGTAAGTTATTAATGTTAGTTGTTCTTTCCTATATTTGTGCATGTGTGTGTATATGTGTGATTTCCTGTTTTTGTTACAGGGCAACCCTAATATAAAATGGGTTTGCCTGACTGGGTCCTCACCCGCGCTCGAACGGCACTTATAATGCCCCAACTGCAGGCACACACAACAAAGGTTAATAAAGGGTTTTATTCACAAGGGAAGGAGAAATAGCGTAGTGAATAACACAAGGGGAAGAGAGGGATACAGATCTGTAAATATCCTACCAGTTCCTTGGAGCTGGAACCCAACGGTGCGCTGCGAGCTGACTCCAAGGAAAAAAGGGCCCCCCAAGGCCCACGTGTCTGCTTTTATATTCAGCCTGGCTGCTCAACTCCACCCTCAGGTCCCAGTGATCCGCTCTTCGATAATGACCTTATGGGATTTCTAGTCCTTGGATCTTGTAGGTCTGGAATGGGGGTCGAAGTCCATAACCTATTTGTATAATCCACTCAGGAGGGTCTTTCCCCCTAACATTTTTACCTCACAGGTGGAGTTAAGAGATTCTCACATTAGGTTTAGCAAAAGCTCAAGGCACCATTTGTGGGAATTTGTTTCTGTATATGAGACAATTCAGCTGAGTTGTCCAAAGGGAAAGTATTAAAGCTAGTTTGAGAAAATGAGAGAGGGGCCAAAATGAAATGGAGAAATATGATTTGGTGCCCTTGGTGGTGAGACACAGCTGGTCCCCAGCTGGCGGCCATATTCTTTGCAGGAAGCAAAGAATTCTTTGCCATATTCTTTGCAGGAAGGAGAAGGTGACGAAGGCTTTGGCACACGTTGACTCTGGAGCCAAAAGAAAGATCTTAGGTGTCACAGTGGCTCCATAGGGATGGTATGTTGTGAAAAAAGTCCCCAGTTTGACAATCACAAAGGACACCATGGAGAGTTACTGACACAATTTTCAGGCATAAAGAGACAAAGAGAACCATGACAAATGCTAAATTATCAGGATTCAATCACTGGAGTGAATAGTTTGGGCCGATTAATCTGATTTAGAAAAATTAATGAAATCTGAGATTCTTTGCACCTTGAGTGTTTTTGGACCAACTCATGTTATATGATCTTTATATATGAACGAAAGTCACCAACAGAAGAGGGATAACATAGTAATTACTCTTGTGCTTATAACAAGTGTCCAGAATAGCATATTCCTAAGCATGCACTGGGGAGATTGAGGGCTCTAAGGTTCTGAAGTGAAATGCATTTAAGAAATAACAGTATTAGGGCAACTTAATACCCTTTGGTAATTCACAAAATACTTTAAACACATTAACATACACATTAAAGGCTCTGCAATAACCCAGGCCTGCCAATCTGTCTTTGACTCAGAATTATCCAAGCTTATTTGATCACAAGTCTATTAATGTTTTTGAGGAATAAACATCCTTTGAGATACTGGGAAAAATGAAGTTATTCTACAAAACAACAGGAATCTTTATCGTTTCAAATCTAAATGCCTTTGCCTCAAATGCAAAATTCTGTATAGGATGGCTTTTACTTACTATGTTTATATACAAAAGAAAATAAATAAAAAATTATCTCTGTACTCACATTCTTCCAGGTCCTACTTGGCCATGATAAATACCAGAGATACTGGGTCCTAGTGCGTATGAAATGTAAGTCTTGTGCACAAAAATTGAGAATACAACTCATAATCTTTAGAAAGTAAGAGTGAGGGATGAAGGGCAGTTTCTTAAAAGTGTAATATTATTTGGATTAATGAAACCATTACATGAATAAGGAGATAATTATGCCCATACACAGTGTTACTCTCATCTAAAGTATTGTCTGATTTGATATCCAAATTTAAGTGGAATGACAATACAAAGATAGTAGCAAAAATGCCTGAAAGTTGGAAAATGGGAAACAAAATGAAATTTTAAAAATCAGAGGGTTGGAAAGTGAAATCATAGAAAGATACAAACATGTTGTATAATTCCAGAAAGCATAATTGATGGGAAACAATTGTCCTTTTCCATGGGTGAGGAAAAATACAATATGGGCAGAACCTGCTAGGGAAGAAATGCAATTTTAGCCTTAGGAATAGATAAGAGAATAAAATGTACAGCAGGCAATAGAATTTACCAAACAGACATTTAGTAGAAGAGCTATGAGAATATGATGTTAAAGCAGGAAAGTAGAATTAGAAACATTTAAATGCAAAAACACCCACAAAATTCTGAAGCTGGCACTCATGATTCAGTTTATACTAGGAATGGTAGAATGAATACAGGCAATTTTAATTCAGCAGTCTATTCTTTGGTTCTGATAGCCTTTTTCCCTCTTGACCTTATTTTTCTGCAGCACCAGCTTTGTGCCTAAGTGGGTGGTCATCAGTTCTACTTGGTGACCCATTTTCAAGTCAAAAGTTTTTCTTATTTTCTACTGATGTCTAATATTCCATAAATAACAAGAAAAGCTCTGTCCAACACCTATGTATGGGTTATAGTGCTACCGATAGCTTTACAAGAAGGATGACTAGTAGTAGAACTTTGAAAGAGTCAGTAAATTCTTAGATACCGTTTTCTCAAGTAAAATATGAAGGTTGCTGGTAGGATAATCCCTATGGGCTTTTGTATGTAGACGTTGAGCCATTTCTTGCCATGACCCAGCTTCCTTCCAGGCTACCTGTGTGTCCTGTGGTCTTGTTGTGGACAAGAATTCAGGTCAGACTCCTAATTTTCAAATCAAGACTGATGGATCTGACACTGGTCTTAGAGACAAAGGCAGTGAGTGACCAGTTTTATGAGTCTGTCTTGTGAGTTTTGTGAATTAAGCACTGGAAACCAAACCACAAAGAGAACCATATTATTTTTAACATTTGCCAACAAGAGATGCAATAATGCCTCAGGGTGATATTTTCCTTTAACTTCTCAAAATTGTTTTCATAGAAATCGAGATTTAAAGACCAGAATATCTTATAAATCTTCAGAAAAAATGCTTTCATTGGGTTATGATTTAACTAGATTTATGAAGGGACAGTATAAAATATATATTAGAAAGGTTTTATAGAATTTATAAAATACAATTAAGTTGCTCACTGGCCCTTCTATAAAGATCTGTTTGACATGTTACACCAAGTATTTAGTGTCAAGAGGCTTCAATGGAGTAGAATATTTTTCTAAGTTAGCACACACAAGCATTTAACCGCTTATATTTAATGTTTATCGAGTTCTACTTTGTATGACTTTTGGTAGTTTATTTATTTATTTATTTTTGGTGTTCTTTGAAACACAAAAACTATATTAACTTCTAGTTTCTGCATTTTCCCATGGCTTCCTCAAAACTCAGGTCCAAATTTATGCTCACATATGGAAAAAATATTTACCTAGGATATCTAGATGAGAGATGTGAGTGCATCTATTAAAGTAGAATTTTATCTATGTTTTATTTTCTATTCTATTCTATCCTTTGGAGGAATAAAGTAGATTACAAGACACGAATGAGTAAATAAAAGCTAAATATATTCCAGAAAATTGACTATCTTGAAATACAGGATTAATGAGTCATTTTTCTGGGAAGAACTCTTCCTCCAATGTCAATTATCACTCATAACCATCTCCATCAATTAATAATTCATTAACAGTGCTTTATATTTACATAAATTATAATATGTATATTATCTCACTGTATCACAATAATCTTAGGATATAGGCAGAGCAGTTATATTTTTCCTTCAAGAAAGATTAAAAAATCTGAAATTTTAGGATGTGAACCAAAGGCATTTTAAATCACTAATTGGTGTTGTCTGAAATGTACAATTTTGAAACTTATATTAGCTATTCACATGTGACTTCAGCTTAAAAAGAATGTTGGGAAGTAAGGCACTTAAATATATGCATAGCTTTCAAAATCTCATTGCTGTCTCTTCAATACACAAAATGAGGTATGTTTAAAAATAATCAAAACTTTCATGAAGGTATTTTCTCTTGTGGAAATAATAATTTATGTTGATAAAAGATTTAATTATTCTACTTAGAATATCACATAAAGTAAGCTGTATTTATTCAGACAACAGTAATTAGTATGTTCAGGAAAATACACACACAGAAGCATGACTGTTTAATAGTGATATCTTCTTCTCTCAGGAGATGATTTTGAAAATTGGCTGAACTCTTCCGTATGCTAACTTAAAAAGACAGCTTAGGAGATATAATCATTTCATGAAGATGCCTAAGATGTTAACATGACATATTTTAGAAAGATAGCCTTCCATAAATCTATTCCTAAGTCTTGGAAGAAATTGTGAAATATTGATGAATGGAACATATCACACAACCTGTGATATTTTCCTTGTGTAATAAGACTTACATTTTTTTCCCCAAAGCAATCAGAATCCAAAGTCAATTCATAACACTAGGAACTCCATGGCCTTTCTGAAATTTAAAACTATAAATATACAATAATAATTCAAATATTGACATATATATATCATTGAATAGAAATAAACATTAGGATTGACCAATAAAGATTAGTTACAACAGTTGGTAATGTTAGTCTATAATTTAGTTTACATGTTGACAGTATGTTTTGGCCATATTCAAAAATCATGTCAAAACAGTGTTTGTTGTGTCATACTAATTTGAAATTGCTCTTTTTGAAAGATAAAATTCAACAGATTCATAACTAAGCATGTTCATATTGCTTTCTGCCAGTCAGTGATTAACCAATTGGTGTTTTACATTTTACCTTTATAATAGATTCTGCCATGACTAAAAATTGTTAAGAAGTGACCCATAAATACTTTACTTTATGATGTTTTAAAACCATTTAACATCAGAAATCCTCAAGAACTTCAAAATGATGACATGGATATGTGATTCTATGTCAACTTCATATACCCTGTCAAAATTTGCTCTTTTATTATATGTCTTGTTGAATATCAAAAGACTTTCTTTCCTGTGTTGATGATTCAAGAGTAAAATCTGATAAAGTCTTCTGTCTGTTCATCATTTAGAAGTTACTCTGTGTCTGTGTGCACACATATACTTGTGCACACTTGAGATACGCCCCAAGGGCAAATACAAGAGCACCTTTTTCCTGGGCTGATAAGTGAACATCTTACTTTCCTAGGTTTTCCTCCCCTCTGCAGTCCTGCCTTTACTGTGGGAATTTAAGCTTACATTGATAAGGTCAAATTGTAGTTTAAAAAAAAAAAAAGCACTGACTTTTTTTTTTTTGGTAGTCAATTGAAAGCATTGAAATCTTCTGACTTATCAAGGTGAGGAAAATGGCAAAGATACCATTCCAGGTGAAGAAAATTCTAATGAAAGTGCTTTTGGAGAGTTATCTTTCCATCCATGAAATGAAAAATTGCAAATAATTGTCTAACAGGACAATTGTCTCTTAAGTGACATTACAAGGTTTACCAATCAAGTGCAATGATTGGCAGATGTTTTGTCTTTGCCAAGCACTAGGGTCTTAAAATACCTTTACTTCATTCTTACCACAGAGCTGACTTGATGTGCTACCTGCTGGGTCAACTCTGCAGTGTTCCTGCTGCCAACTCAACCTCAGAAACTGTCTTTTTTGTCACTTGACAAAGTCGTCTGGGCAATTTAACTTTGTTTTTTCAAGAGATTGCTTCTTTTTTTAAATCTTTTTATAAGCATAAAGGATTTTGTATGTGTTCCTGTGCATATTTAATTCTAACAAAATGTTCACATGTGCACTATAGGCAAAAATCAGAGTGTTAAGATCACTAAGTGCTCTTCATTTCATTTAATTTTGGCTATTTTAAGGAGAGACAACATGCTTGAGAGAAGAGCTAAAGCTTGACAAACCATTGCTAATCCTTTGTATATTATATTTTCATTTTGTGTGCTGTTGAGATTTTTAAGTTACCTTTTTACATAAATTGAGGTTTCTATTAAGGGATATAATCCTATATCTGTACCTAATGTACAGTTTGTTGCTTTTCTTTTTTCTTACTTTTTGATCATAAATGGTTCATTATATGTAGTGAAATTCTTTTTATTTGTGATTTAGTCCATTTTTGAGATTAGTCTTATATCAATGGTGCTTAGTAATTTACTTCTGCTTTCTTTTATATTTCTGATTTTATTAGAAGTTATATCTAATTATTAAACCTATCAAGGTTGCTTTAAGTTGTTCAAATTGAAAATTAAATTGTTTTTCAAATAATTACCTCAAATGCCCCAGTACTAATGATCACATAATTGTCCCATTTACTCACAGATGATGTGTTAATCCTCCTTTATTTATATTAAACTCATCCAGACCTAAGAATAAATGCTCATTAAATAGAAAAACATGTCCTGTTAGGTAGAAGGTTTAAATAAAGAAGATCAGTATCCCACTACTTTATTTATCATAGTGTATTTCTAGATATTTTCTCTTGGCCACTAACTGTTCTGAAAGGAAGTAGTGAAAAAGTATTTGAAAAGATGAGGAGGACATACGTTGTGTTATTTAATGACTATAATTACATGGTCTGAAAAGCAAAATATTGAGGAGGTTGAATGTCGTTTATTTAAAATATCAGTTGCATGTCGTTTATTTAAAATATCAGTTGCTTCACAAAGGGAATACATAGGATACCCCATGAATTTGGGAATAAGATAGATATGTACTCAAATGTGAACTTTGTTACAATGTCTTTTCTAGTTTTGGTAAAATCACTTGTGTTCTCTGAGGTTCCTTCTACATGAGGCTGATCGTGCACATCTCAGCAGCTGGATAGAATCATCCAGCAGGCAGAACCGTGTGCCTTTTTGATAATACATGATTGGCAAATGTGGTCACTAATTATTAGGAATATTTCCTATCATTATTGGTATATTTTAGTAGATTTTAAACATCATTATGTTTTCTAATATGGAAAATATCTTCCCTAACTCCATTGTTTAAGAACAAAACCTCCCCATTATCATTTCTCTCTCTGTCTCTGAACTGAAGTAAGGAAAATACACTCGTCTTTACTTAACCTCAGGACATGTAGCACTTGTTTCCATTATACACTGGAGCAAATGTATGGATGGAAATGTAGATCTAACCTCACACACGTCTGCCCTCTTAAACATCTGTCCTTTAGTTCACAACACGTCTCTGTCGCTTACTCCCAAGTGACTTTTAATATAAAACACACTCATTGTGTGCTGCTTCCATATTATTTTCTTGATTTCTAACTTCAGGCTTGGTCCATTCTGCACTGCCTTGCAGTGAGTTGAGTTACTTTTCTTATTTCCACATAGGTATTTGAAAACCTGTCAGAGTGCTATTTTCCTTATACACTTTCATTATTATGCTGTCATCACGGAACAAGTTTATTTCAGAGCCTTTTGGGAAAAATGACAAGAAGTATAGCACTTTATTTCCTGTCCCTTCATTAGATTAGAAATGTCAAGAAAGATTTAGATTGTACTTATTTTTATTAAAAGGGAGGATAGAACTTTCTGGGCCAAAAAAGGGAAAAAAATAAGAAATTTTAATTTTGAATGCTGCTGAGCTGGAGTTCTGTGGAGGTACTATTCAGTGAACAGCTTTCTCTTCATCATTTGGGAAAGTTTTTATTTCATTTTCAAGCCCCAGGCTACCTGATTCACTTGAAGATATAAAATACTCTAGTCATTCTAGAATACCAGTCAAGTAAATGGATTCTGTTAGGTACCAGAAACAAACGACACACATGAATCTAAAAGTTCGCCATCAGGGTCCCTTAACATTTTCTAGTGTAAATTTCAGCAGCTACTTAAAATGATGGTAATACTTTTATCTGGGACATGTTGTGAGGTGAGCTGACATGTGAGAAGTCTCTAAAACTGAGTGTGAGATGGAACCTTCTGAAATGACTACGAGTGTGATGTCACATAGTTCAGCCTAAGCATTTCTCAATGATGATGAGTTTTCCATTCACCCCTGGAGTTTATACCCAAGAACTGCTTGGGATTTCCTTGGACTCACACTGCCCTTCCCCACCCTGACTGGTTCTGTTCCTCTTCAAGAGGGGGCCCTGTCCTAGGAAGGCTTTTGCAGACACCTTAACTTCCCTCTAGTTCACACTCTCTTGCTCACTCACACAGGCATGGATGGGAATGTCTGGGCATACACCTGTAGTCTTTCTTTGGCTCACTCGCATTTCCCATCCTTCCCTGAGTGTGAATGCTTTGGCGTTCTTATTCCTATTTATTGTATAGTTCGTTCCTAAGACTCACTCAATCCATTTGAATGGAAATACCAATAGACAAACTGCCTTTTCTCTGTATGTTTTTAATATTTGCCTTTAAAAAAGATTTGGATAAGACCTCCCTGGTGGTGCAGGGGTTAGTCTAAGTGCTATCAAACTATCACCCACCACTGTAGTGTGGGTTCGATTCCAGGCTAGGGAGCTGACCCACATGGCACAGCAGCCATCTTCTGTCTCACCTGCTGCTTCCCTCAGCAGTGTATTTCAGTGGATCCTTCTGTTCTGTTCTGTTTCTAGTGAATCCTCTTACCCCCCACACTTCTAGCCTGTACCCCATTTGTTGTATGCATCAATAAATAAAATAAATCTTTTTTTAAGAGTTGGCTAGATTGGATGCAAGCCTTTGAGATGATCTAATTAATGTTATTATAGACTGTTCATTATATAAATTAGAATTTCAGATACATCTTTATCAGAGTCTTTAGCTTTAAAAAACCAAGACTATAATGAGCGAAAAATAACATTCCACTTCCTGCATGTCCCAATATGTGTGAAACATTGTCATTTACTCTCTTTGTATGTAGACTATTTCTCCTAAGGCCATTAAAAAGTTGCATATATATGTTTTCACATTTTAAAAAATGATAAAAGAAATCAAAGAATTTAGCTGTTAAAATCAAGTATCTAGGCTCTAAAATATGTAGCTGCTTTTGTCCCAGGGAAGAGGTTCATCCATCTCTTATATATTAATAAACTATTCCTGAAACATTACAAGATGAAAATCAGACACTATGAATGCATAAATACATACTTGATGGTACTGAGATAAGGAATCCTATGATTTTACTTTGCCAGCCATGTGAAGAAACTGGTATTATTTCACAGCAAAATCTATAATTTGAAGTCATGCTATTTCATGGCAGAGAGAGGGAAGAATCTAATAGGAGCTAAAAGAGTCACATTATCAAGAGTCTAAGTGGTGTCTCTGAAATTCTGTGTCTAAGTTGAAAAGAAATTTGAGAAGTTAAGCTATTATTTGCTGAGTATGTCCAGAGTATACAAACATATGAGTAATTCAGGGAATTCAAACTGCCCTTTTCCCTAAAGGATTTGGGGAGAGACTGAAGTATTTGTGGCCAATCTATACTCTTAAAACATCCTGCAAATATTATTAACAATTAATGTTATTTACTCACTTCTTGGTTATGCATTGTCACAAGATAGGATTTAAGAGTTACAGGAAGAGGTCAGACTGATTTTCAAGTTGGGAGAGTTATTTCAGAAAAAGCCGTTAAGCCTGAGGGCTTACTTGAGTCTCTAGTTCTGCAACGAGATGTCTAAATTCTGAATTCTTTTTCATAATAGAATACGATTTTCCTTTTGATTTTTTATTTATTTTTAAAGATTTATTTATGTATACAAACCCTGGGGTACAGGCCAGAGGTGAGGGGGCGGGGATGAGAGGATTCACCACAGAGAGCAGGGAGCAGAACAGGTAGATCAACAGAAGTACACTGCTGAGGGGAGCAGCGGGCACAGCAGGAGAGGTCTGCCGTGCCATGTGGGTCCCCTCCCTGGCCGGCAGCAGGGCTCGAACTCATGCTGTAGTGGCTGTGGTTTGCTTTATAGTGCGTTGCTTAACTCACTGCACCACCAGGGAGGCCCCCTTTTGATTTTTCAGATTGAGGGTGTTTCAATTGACAGAAGAGTTACAAAGAACACAGAGTCTCCTTATGCCCTTCACCCAGCCTCCCCTAATGTTAGCATCAGACATAGCCCTGACACCTTCACCATAGTTAACATGAGTGTGTTATTTGTAACTGAACTATAGACTTTATTTGAATTTCACCAGTTTCCTACTGATACTCTGGTTGTTGCATTCCAGTATCCACAGCTCACTGAATGATTATATCACCTTGATCTCCAATTTTTGACTGTTCTGTCATTTCCTAGTTTTTCATGCTTCTTGAAGGGTACTTTTGTATAATGCCTTTAAATGTGGATCTGCCAGATGTTTTCTCATGATAAGACTGGGCTTGTGGTTTTTTTGTCTTTGATTTTTTTTTTTTTTTTTGCATCACACCTGGCATTATGTCAGCTATCACTGTTCATACTAAATTTTTGGAAGATAGATTAGTATTTCACTCTAGGCATCAACAATAAAGACAATCAGTAGTGGGGCTGTTTTTACATTAAGTAGTGAGTGAGCCAAGACATACTCTTTCTATGAGCGTCCTCAGTGAGGTGTATTACCTGGAATCCAGATAGGGTGAAAAACGTTGAAAGCCAGACAAATTTAAAAAAAAAAAAACATATACAGAGAGGTAAGAAAAAGGCATTTGGTGCATTTTGTAAAGGAAAATTAAAAACAGATTTGATGAACGCATGCATGGTCGTGAGTAAGGCTGTCTTATCTTGCTGGTTTAGTTTAGAGGGGATAGGATGAGGAGCTGCAGTGTGACTTCCAGTGTCTCATTGGAGCAGTCTCTGTGATCATAGGACTCAGAATGTATTATGACAACGGGTGAACTGAGTGTAGAGGACAATTGAAAACAAGGAAGATGGACTCTCTGCATGGAACTTGTTTTTTTTCTTCTTTTCTTCTTTAATTTGACAGTGAATCATCTTCCCAGATTTCCTCATCATCTAAATGCAAAAGGTCCTCCCCTATTCTAGCTACTATACTACTCTCTATACACCACCTACTGAATATTTCTGGGATATCTGCTTCTTTTTCTTCCCAACACAGAATCTCAACATCCTGACTATTGTCATACCACACTCTGGAAAACGTAAATCTAGCCAGTCTCTAGAAACAAAAATTCATTCTTATAGCTAAAAATTATGCTCAGACATAATCCAAGGAGGCTACATCCCCCTCTTACACATATAATATACATCAGGGCTCACATTGAGATTAAGTTCCATAATTTACCCCGATATACATTTGTTAGATGCTTTTGGGTGGATTCTGTGTTTCATGGGCATTTAGAACCAGTGCCTTGATGGACAGGAAAACATAAATGAGCTGAACACCGAGCAGATATCTCCAGAAGCCTACAAGAAGTATTTTAAAATATTCAACTGCATCACTTGTTAGAAAGATTCTCAATGTGTTCGTTGCTGCTGTATTTTATAATACAATTTGGAAAGTGTGAGTGTCTCAGGACCTGAGAATGTTCCACAGGGGCTCTCTCCTGTCCTTGTTCCTCACATGTTCCATCAGTTCTCCCTTTTGTATAACATCAGCCATTAGCACTCTTCCCAGCCCATCTTAACACACCCGGATGGCCCTGAAACATCTCCTAAGCACAAGAATGATTCCTGCCTATTCCTGCATGTGTCAGTTTGGACCAGATATTCTACAAAGTAACTGGACCTCTTCTCATCCCTATTTCTATCCTTGATAAAATCCTCCTCCCCCTTACCCACCTCCCATTACAAATTAGGACACTCCGTTGGAGTCCTCACTAACCTGGATTTTTTAATAAAAGCTTCTGTTAATGGGGATTGGATTCATTGGAATGATTCCCATGAAATGCTAATGAGAAAGTGATAGCTTTATATGCTTTTCAAGATAGAGGCAAACATGTTTTTTTTTTTTTTCTTTTCCAATGTTCGTAATCTTTTGCCAGTGCATATGAGATTAACATTCCTATTGATTTAAAGAACAAATGAATAAGTAAGGAAACATTAACAATTATATTTATGATTAATTTCACCTAACAGCAAAGGATAGGTTGCCTGGTGATGACTACAATCGAATAAATTTTTTAATAAATAGAAGCTGAGTAGCTAACTTAAGTAGGGCCCTCCTTGGTGGACTAGGGGTTAAGTTAGCGCTATCACTGCTGTGACCAGAATTTGATCCCAGGCCAGGAAGCTGACCCACATGGAGCAGCAGACCTCTCCTGTCTAGCCCTCTACTCCCCTCAGCAGTGTATTTCAATAGATCTGCCTGTGTTTCACCCCACTCTGTCTCTGGTGAATCCTTTCACCCTAACACCTCTGGCCTATACCTAGGTTCTTCTGTGCACAAATAAATAAATAAAATATTTTTAAAAATAACTAACTTAAGTAAAACTTAAATTAATTTAAACTTTGTGTACACTTAAATAAATGAAAATGGTTTCAAAATACAGGGAAAGCTAAGGTTGAAGATAATGCTATTCTTTTGGTACCTATGATAAAAATAATCCAGTTTTACACATTGTTTAAGAAATATAACTTTATTTAAAACAACTGAAAGTTAAGAATAAGGTTTATACTTATGAATATTCAATAGTACTTGGGAGTATATGTAGGAGTCACCTTATCTCTCTGATCCCTCTACCTTCATAACTGCTCCAATTCTTACCCGACTTTTTGGGAAGGTTACTGAAATTTCCCAGTAATTTTTCCAAATTTCCAGGGGAGGGCAGTTATTCTTAGATTCACTTCAGCCATAAACTTATCTCCTTTGGTAAATCAGTTCAGCCCCTAAGAATTTTTCTGCATAGGCAGAGATACTAGTGGAAACCAGCTCTTTCCACAACTTTCACAAAAATCCAACTCAAACAAGACAAATGCATAATTTTCAAGTAAGATGAATCTGTATTACCCTGTAAAAACTGAAAATTAAATAGTCATTTTAAAATTCCAGTTTAAAATCCCTTTCTGACCTGTAAACTCTCTCCCCTTACTCTTACCCTCATTTCCATTTCATTTCCTTCTTCAACCCTAACCTCTCGAGAAAAAACAAAGAAAAGTAATAGAAAAAATGTAATCTCTGGTTTTTGTATAGAAGCTATTAATCCTTTCTAACCTCACAGCAGATCAGGAGCTGTATTTTCAAGAATATATTGAAATTAAGATTTGGAAAGATCTGCCTGATTAATTATTTAAGTCAAAATTCACTTGGACCATATTGGGGAGAGGAGGGTAAGGTGTGACTACACTGTTTTCATGTAAATAGAACAGAAGACCAGGGATGAGTCAGATTAAAACTTGGGAACAGGAGCCATTTATGAAATAATATTTGAAAAGTCAATTAAAGAGAATCGAAAACAGATCTCTGAAGGAAAAAAATGAAGGGAAAACAGTAAGGTTTTAATGTTCACTTACTTAAAGAGTAGGGGAGTAAATTGAAGCCAGAGAAATTAGCTGAAAAGTAATTATGATAGTTGTATGCTTTCGATGGAATTGTGTTGATTTACTGGTAGGAAAAGTGAGATATAGATATGAGTGCATTTGCCTGTGATCCCAGAACAAGCACGCCAGAGGAAAAATTCATCACTCAACAGCTCTAACTTGAAGAGAGCACACTTTTTAGGACATTAGGAACTCCCTAATGAATTTATTCTCCTCTGTAAGGTCAGAGTTGAAAATTGATAAGTAAGAAAATGGTTTTGTTTTGAGAGATTCCAATGCAAAGACAACAACAAAAACTTAAACTACCCTTATATATGAAATGATTTATTTTTATTTTTTAAAGATTTATTTATTTATGCATATAAGAACTGGGGTACAGGCCAGAGGTGTGGGGGTGAGAGGATTCACCAGAGACAGAGTGGGGAATAGAACAGGCAGATTAGCTGAAATACACTGCCGAGAGGAGCAGCAGGCGTGGCAGGAGAGGTCTGCTGTGCCACGTGGGTCACCTCCCTAGCTGGTGGCAGAGATTGAACTCGTGCTGCAGTGGCTGAGGTTTGCTTCATAGTGTGTTGCTTAACCCACTGCACCACCATGGAGGACCCCATTTTTTAGATAGAAAAATAGACTGTGAGCCAGTAAGAGAAGAATAAAATAATTGCCCTATAGAAATGGGGTCTGGTGATCAATGGCCTTGCCCCATGTCAACATCCATGGGTCCCTCACACCAACACAGTTAGGTGATTCCTACCAACATTTTTGTCAAATGTCAGCCTAGTGGATTTTCTTCAGAGACAATCATAAAAGCTTTTTCACTTATCTAATTTTATAAGATAGATCCCATATCTGTGAGGCAATTGTTTCATCTCCCTAACATGCCAGGGAGGGAAACCTGGAGTAATAAATACCGGCCAGTACTGTAAGTGAAGCAAGGGGGCAAGAGTGAAGAATCAAAAGCAGATGAAGTTCTGGAGTCTCAGTGACAGTCCATTGAATGTGAGAGAGGCAGATGGTGGTGGACGCTATGGTGAGAGTGTTGTCCCTGACAGAAAATAGGACACTCCCAGTGTGAATGCAGCAATGACATTGCGGTCAATCTATCACAAAGATATTAAAGACCTATAATTCATGAATTTCAAGGGAGACTAAATGAGTAGCCATAATCATTATGAGGTCAAATGAAAGATTATGATTGTTTATCTCAATACACTGGGACTGCAGTGGGGAAAAAAACAAAGTTTATCAAATTGTAATGACTATATTATGTAAAGTGAATGAAGTGTGAGTGTGGGAAAAGTACAGGTGCGTAACCTTGTTTTTCAAAAAAAGAGTTTATATATATGCATAGATGTATATCCAATCATTGTGTGTGTATATATATATACACATATATAAACATTATTCTAATATAAATAAATGATATTGTGTGGTAACGCATTGTGGACTCATCATCTAAACATTTAAAATAGCCCATTTTTGGGATTATTTTCAAATCTAGAATAGCCAGATATAATCAGATTCAATCTGGACATTTCTTCATCATTATATTATTGTAAAAGGACATTTAGGATTGTCGTTCTTTTGTTTTGCTTCTTTAAGGGTAGTTGGATCTCCTTTTTATGTTTAGGGAATTGTCACTGAGAGGTCTTTGAAGTTAGCAGACCTTGGCAGCTTGAAAGGATCATTGTGCCTTCTCCCAATCTTCCATGCTAGCAATTATACATATTCTCTGGGTTATATGCAGAAATCTTAATTTTTTTATGGGAATTTGAGAGCTTAAGCATGTGACCTCAGCTCAGCCAATTGTAGGCACCAGCAAAACAAGGAGAAGAGACTAGTAAGTCCCCTTCTGGTGCAGCACTTCAGTGAGCGCTGCTATTTCAGACCCCAGGCGCCCTGCATGAGGGCACCCTGAATGAGGAACAGGGCAGTAGTTTCTTCACTAGCAGTTGTGTGGAGTGATTTTTGCCTGATTTGATTATCTAGACTTTCATTGTTTCTTCTGCTTTTCTGAGATGGTATCTTAATGCATCTAGCAGGTTCTACCCACTAATAGAATTAGCTCATGGGAAATACCTTTTTTTTTGTTCAAATCCTCCAGAGTTGGCTTCTGTTGCTTTCAACTAAAAAATCTTGACAATATAGTAGATAAGGCATAGTTTGGGACTGTAATTTGATTTTTTTTTCATTCTGGGAATGAAATTTCACTTTGTGGAGAGACTGCTGTTCTCTATCTCTTCAAAAATTGTTTTTGTTAGAAGCACTATTCATAAGTAAGTTGTAAATGTGAAAAAAAGAGGTTTTAAATTGCTTCCTGCTGAGGAATGTGAGGCAGTAAAAAGTACAAACTGCTAAGCAGAGAAAACGAGACACTAGTGCTCTAAAGAGAAACTGTCAGGACCGGTACAAATAAACAAAACAAAACATGCAGTCTTGGTTTAAATTGTATATGTGACAAGAAAGATGTTGTGACAGGGAGAAAAACTGTTTCCTCACCATCCCACACTATCCCAACTCCAGTACAGTAGAACACACACACACACACACTTTTACATGCTTCTGAAGAAGGTTCCATGTTGCCTGGTACTTTTTTCTAGTCTGTGTAAAGTTATCTTCAATAGAAAAACCTCCATATAATTGAACATAAAATGAAGGAATAGATGTTGAAAATGAATCCCCCTCCTTTGGCCCCTCTTTGGAAGCATTTGAGCAGATAAAAATAGCTTTGCATGAAAGTGGGAGCTTGGGGAGGATAGGAGGATAGGGAAATACCAGGAAAGAAAGGAAGATGAAGATTTTCTCCAAGGGTGATGATGCTTGGTCCTATTAATGGAAGCTGCCCTCCATTTGCTTCTCAAAAGGACATGCCTATCTCTCTGGTCATGGTGGTTTGTGAGATGGATTCAAATAGCAGGTGATACTATAAAATCCTGAAACTTATGTAAAAGGTTGAGAGAGGGGTTCGCAACTGGAGGCCAGTTAGATTTGGGCCAAGTATTATTGCCATATTTGCCATGTAGCAGAAGTCCTAATTTACTACATGCCATGGGTGTATTCATTTGACTAACCAGTTTACGTGCCAAGATTTGGGACTAGGTGCAAGGACCCTGTGGCCTCAGCCCTTGTGGAGGTGGTTGAATCAGGAGAGGAAGACAGTGAAGGCTGTGAATTCACTTCATCATACTCCACAGTGTTTCCTTGTTCTTAATCACATGTTATTTCATGTATGGAGTTCTAGCTAACCACAAGAGCAACACACTCAAACTTTATCAAGTCTCAGAGTGCTTTTAATTCTGCTTAGTGTTGAATAAATATCCAGGATGCTTATATGCTTCCCAGGAAGCGTGAAAGCCTACTCTTGGTACTCTGTGTTCAAGACTCAGGTGAACCTTCCTCGTTACCTTTGCTTGTCCTGCTACAAAGTGGTGATGCTGAATGTGGTTGTCTTTGGGGACTGATACCCTGATTCTCCAAGAATCTCTCTTCAAGATAACAGCACCCACTGTCTGTATTCTGTGGGATTCCTGCAGTGGTGAACTAACTGATTCAAGGCACCAAATACTAGTCAAATTGATCTTTCCCTGAGCAGGTTTGGTTGATTGATCACTTGATTGATTTGAAGAACAAAAGTGTTTATATTACACTATCAGTTATCAAGCATTACTGCAAGTCAGAAGTAATTAAGATAGTTTTGTATCAGCATTATAGACAAAATAGTCCCACTAAACAGAAAGTCCAGAAGCACTTTCAAATATTTCAAATATCCATATCAATATATCTTTATTGACCTGTCTTTCATGTCTGTCTAAGTCTATCTGTATGTCTGTCTGTCTAATCTTTCACAGCAGCACTGCAGTTCAGTGGGAAGCGTTATTCTTTTCCATCTGAAAGGAAATGAACCTTGATCACTACCTCCCAACTTGAAAGTACTAATTTGAAATGGGTTATCAAAATAAATGTGAAAACGAAATCAGTAACATTTCTAGAAGGTACCTTTGACAGAGAGAAAATGAAACTTGGACACACAATAAAAATTACCTACTTTTTTTAAAAAGCATTTTACGTGTGTTTATCCATTAATCCACAGGAGGGTGATTCTACACAGAATGATCAGAGGGTTATTTAACTCTGAAAACAAACTGGGATTTTCTTTTTACTGAGGTAACATTGGTTGGCAACACTGTATTTGACTCAGAGGTACAGATCATACCTTTCAGGTGTATGTTATCACATCACCCCCACCACTAAAGATTCATTTTTATGAAGTCACAGATCTATAAAAAAGGGAATTTTTATAATCCTCAAGGATTGCAGATGATACCCTATTTTCATTCTTGTTACTGATAACTTTTGTTTCTCCCTTTTTCCCAGCATGAATAGGATTTCAGTGAAAACACTTAACAGCAAGAACCCAGCTGTGCTTGACTTTGGGAGGTACGTTCCTTGAGTTGAATGAGCTCCGCCTTTTAGAGTCCCTCTCCTTTCAAGGTTCTGTTTCTGGACCCACACTAGACATGCTATTGGATCTATTTTTCTATCTCCATCTCCAAAATAGGTGCTAGGCCAAGGTGTTTTGGTTTTTGAGTGTGCACTTAGAGGGACACCTGGAGAGAGAGAGCGCTCAAGAGGAAGATGACTGGTTTAGTTCTTTTCTTGAAATAGAATTAAGGTGGGGATGGGGGGGATAGCTTACATGCTTCCAAGATGAAACAAAAGTCACATTAATATTACATCATCCTGGGTACATGCGTTATCTATAGCAGTTGTCCTAATTGATTGATTGGTCAAAAATTTACAAGGAAAGGATAGTTCAAGAATGACCTGTTGGGGGTATAAACTCAACAGAAAGTTCAGAATTACTGTGGACACTTATCTTATAAGACAGTGACAGAGAACAGTGTAACCTAAAGCAATCTTGTTTATCCAGCAACCAGTTCACCCTTTGGTAGAAACTCTTCATAGTAGCTATAAAAAAGTACCCTTCTGGAAAAAATGGCATGTGTGGGAAGAGGTCATCAGGTGGAGATTGTGCCCTACAGAGAAGGGAAAGGAAGGTGGGCCAGGTCCACTAACATGTGCCAAGGAAGGTGACAAAATTCAATCTTTCATAAATTTGAAATTGCATTTCAAAATATTGCCAATTTTGTTTTGGGGATTTTGCCCAATATTATATTACACAGTTCATCATAGAAGAAAATCACAATACTTTATGACAATTCTATCTAGATTTAATAAAAAAAAATAAGGCCTTTCTGCAATTTACTTTTGAGATTTCTGTGTTGGGTTTAAGTGTTAGGGAGAAGAAATAGCTCTTCAAATAGTAATCGAAAGGGTGTACAGACTTAAACAACTACTTTAAAGAGTATAAGCATAATTGAATCTGACTGCCGTGTACACACACTCCGTGGTTGCAGTAGCTTGTTCAGATAATTGCATAGGTTGATTGTACGCATGGACAGTCAATTCCATGTCTGAAGGATGAGAGGCAACCTTGACCAGCCAACCTTCTCAGCAGCTCCATATCGCGACAGAACTTCCTTAGTGAATTGCACTTTTGCTTCTTATGTTCTCTAGCTTTACTAGAGAGGGAGAGTGGAGATGGGAAGGATAATGGGACTGTGGTGGAGGATTATGGGAGCCTTGGTGTTGGGTATGGGATATCTGTGACCCTATACCCCTCAGTCATATACAGTGTTGTAAACTCAAGTTCCCTAAATCAATAAAATATAATTGCAGTTAAAAATAAGATAAAATATTTTTTATGCTTCTGTTCTTATAAAACCAAGACACTCCTATTATATCATTTGTTCTGGCCTGCATGGCTGTCTCCAACTCAGCATTCATGGCTACTGTCTGAGGAGAAGGCTTTCATTTCACCATTACTTGGTAGTGTTTTTCTGGTTCACCTGGGATCCACTCCAATGAGGACATTGTTACTGTAGTGATCATCTTCAAATTCTGTATGTAATCCCATTATTTGTGTGCTCTCTTGCCTGCAGCTATTAAGTCTCTTGTGTTACTTATAAGACCTCCATATTCATTCATCAATATTCTCTTCCCTAGCACTTCACATAGCACCGAGGAGATTCTCAGTAGATGACCATATGTGGGAAAAATGAATCAATGAATGATTGAATGCCCCCTCTGACAGATAATGACCTATTCTCCAGAAATAATTGAATTTGCTTGTTTTTGACAATTGCTTTAAAAATTTTTACCTAGATTCATTTAGTGAGATTTAGAATTTTTTAGTTATCATGAATGTCATAGTTCTTCTGGTAAATTAGTTCCATTTTAATCAGTTACTTTGGTCATCACCAATAATAGTAGCATTCTTTACTATAACAGAATAAAGACAATTTTTATATTTAAAAATACATTGTCTTAGATTCAATTTTTGCATTAAATCTTTTATTATGTTATTAGAACATACTCATTTAAATAAAATTCAGATACAAACATTATATAACCCCTCAACCTTATGCTGTATATTGGAAAATATTCTGTAAAGTTATTTCAGCTAAGAAACCAGTTTTTTAATGTTATATAAACAAAGGATTTTATTTAATTATCATCAAGGAAACTACATTGTTTCACACATAAGAGAAATTTAACATTATTAACTTAAAAATCATGAAGGCTCAATTATTAAAAAGAGACATTTCTTGAAAACGTAATACATACAACTAATTATATACAAGATAACATCCTAGGCGAATAAATGAGAGCTGTAAGGACTACGGTTTAATGGAGGAAATAATGTAAATAATCAAAGTGCATAAACTGATGTAGAGTCACTTACAAGTGGTTCTAAATTTTAAGGTATCAGCTGTTGATTTACACCTCAAAATTTTGTGATGCAATTTGTCTTCTTAAAAGTTTGAAAATGAAAATGAAATGAAATACACCCCCAAATATTATGCTACTCTTCAGGATTAGTTTACAGTGGTACTTGCTGAATATTTCTTTCTCAGAATGTGTTATCTTGTGATTTGCTTTTTAATTAATTTAGCAGACATTACAGCTTCCCAAGAGGTGTCTACCACCTTTTCTTACAGTACATTTTTAAGCAAGGTTTAGTCATCATGACCAAATTTATGGTCAGACTTAGCCCTGAGGTCCAACAATTTTTATGTATTTTTTTCATATTTCATATTTTATTTCCATTTACATCTCAGCAGTATCCAGTGCTCCTTATGAATTTGTGTATTCAGTACAGAAACACCATAGCATCATTGTTTTGCTGTCTCCAATAATATATTACAGAATTAGCAAGACCATGGGGAGAATTTTGACACTTTTTGTCATATTTCAATTCCTATCATATTGAATTAACTCATTAGTTTCAAAGGACCCAATAAAGAATGTGAAAAAGTATAAAGTATTTTAACAAGTTTTTAGTTTTTCATAAAAAATAGGCTTTTTACTCAATTATATTAAGGAAGAGGTTGTGAAAACTAAATCAAAGCATAACTGTGAAGTTAAAATTCTTATATTTTAGGTTTTATTTTTGTGGTATATTTTATCTTTTTCAAAAAATACTAAATAAAATATACCCTTAGCATTTATAATTTCTATTATAAAACCTTAATTATTATAAAACCTTAATCTTTTAGAGTCAGAATTTCACAAGTATTTGACATTGTACTTTGATATTTATGTATCAAAATGAAGTTTTGATATGGCCATTATGGTTATTCAAATTTCAAATTCATTATTATTTCAGATAAATTACTGCTACAGTTGAATTCATACAAAAATTCACAAATGTTGAAAAATCATGACTAATTTTAAGTGTTTTACATTAGAAAAAGAATGAAAATATCCCCCCAAAATAATAATTTGAAATCATATCTTAATCCTCTACCAGTAAATCTATGACACTGCAGTAAGTAAAACTCCAAGTAATCAAAGAACACAAAATTAATATACAACTGCAGAACCATTACTCTGCTTTCATAGGTTAGTGAAGTTTCTAAAAAGGACTATTTCCCTACTGAGGCAAAGGCCTGGAGGTTACAGACCCTGCTCACTGCTGAAGCACAGGACAGCTTTTCTGGAGAGCATCTGGCTGTCACCCTTTGCTTTTAACCAGCCATTCCACACCTAAGAATTAACTGTGAAGAAGTATTGAGGATTTACAAAGGGGTGTGTGTGTATGTGCATGTGAGAGAGAGAGTCTGTGTATGCACCCTACATGTTCACATACAGATGGATGCCCACAGGGCAATGATTGGACAAAAGCAGGGGCAATGGGTTGGGGATCAACTGGGAGCAGAGACAGTGATTCCAGACAAGTCTTCCAAGATGTTCCGCATAAAAGAAAGGAGAAAAAATTGGTAGCTGGAAGAGGAGTCAGGTCCCAAGCAATATTATTTATGTTGGAGGGGATTAAGCCTGTTTAACATTAATGAGAAAGAACAAATAGACTATAAACAGAGTAGACAGAAAGCGATTGAGCCTACCCAGGTCAGGTGCAGGCCTCCTGCGGAGTTGGGGCTAGGAGGCTCTTGGCCGCAGTTGCCATGTGTGAGAGGCCAGAAAGGGAGCATCAAGGGATAGAGGATTTAGCCAGAGGCAAAGCCACACCTTGCTTTTCTGGGAGATGAATTTTAAATAGCAAATGCCTCATGTGGAAAATATTTCAGAACTCATTCCATTTTAATTATGGAAAGTGACACCATTCTAAGGTTACCTAATGATTAAAAGAAAATTTTATTCACAACCATATCTAAGTCAAATATGTGAATTGATGAGAATTCTTTTATATTTTAGAACAGCAGTTGGTAGTTGTTTTTTTTTTTTTTTTGCAGAGACTGTAAATGTTTCAGATTTTGTAAGTCATACAATTTTTGTCACAACTAAGGACTTCTGACATTATTGCACAAAATCAATCATATAGATTAACAAATGCAGGTGATTGTGTTCCAATAAAACTTTATTTATAAAAACAGGCGGCAGGCCAAAATGGGCAAATAAGCCATAGTTTGCCTACTGCTGGTCTAAAACACAAATCAGTGTTATTCTCAGTGGTAATAATAAGCTCAAGTCTTTGCTCTCTCAGGGTAGTTAAAATTCATGCTTCAATTGATGTATGTTTACTTGGATAAGGAGATTTTCTTCCATTTATACTAGAACAGGGGAAAGAGAACCTACTTTGTGTTTAGTGGGTCTGAATTTTAAGGTCCTCTCTTTTCTTTCCTGTTACTTAAAACTTCTGGACCTTAGTTCTTGCCGTTGTAAAATAGGGCATTGCTCTTATTTTTAACCATTAGAGATTCTAGTAAGAATAAAATTGAGGCCTCTCTGGTGGCACAGGGGTTAAGCACCACGCTATGAAGCATCCTCAGTCACTCAGGGAGGTGACTGACATGGCACAGCAGACCTCTCCTGACTCACCCTCTGCTCCCCTCAGCAGTGTATTTCAGCCATTCTGCCTGTTCTGCTCCCCACTCTGTCTCTGGTATTTTCTCTAACCCCCCCCCCCCTCACATCTCTGGCCTGTACTCCAGTTCTTGTATGCATAAATAAGTGGATCTTAAAAAAAATTAGGTAAAGAGTCCCACATGTAAATGCTGCAAAGAACTGTGCTATTTAAATGTAAGGTAAGTGCTGTCATTTGCTACATCATCTGAAAAGTTAGAATTCCACTTGGAAAACCTTGTCTTGCGACTGGTCCTCACTGCTTCCTAATTGTAGTATTGAATGAGATAAGCATATGTGAAATGCTTAGTTAGAATGCCTGAATATAACATATGCTCAATAATGTTGAATAATAGTAATTTTTAAAGTCTATTAAAATTGCCAAGTGATGCTGACACATAGCACCCAAAAGAGTACAGCCAAGTTATTCCAAGTTCAAGGCTGGCATTGCCATCCATGGGCAGGGTCCCAGTGAGCCTCCGGGGGCTGCTTTGCAAATGGTGTAAGAAATGGGTATTGACAAAGGCCACGGAAGCCAATGAGGCTGAAGCGGAGTTTGCAGATGAATATCAGGGGAGAGTTTTCATGCTCTCTGTGATTTGCAAGCCACTGTCCCCTACTAAAGGATCAGAGTCTGTCTGAGTCGGTGGTAACAGAACATAAAGAGGCCAGATGAGGCGGTGTGGTACCCCCGGGCAGCTTTAAATTAACCGCAAATGTGCTCATCGGCCCTTCGGAGGCATGTTGGCCCCCATTTGCTCAGTCTGAGCAGCCTGTTCACCAGACCAGGAAATGCTGGATTATTATTTGATTCCACCTCATTAAGGTTCTTCGGGCCACACAGGAGGGGCAGGGTAAGCATCAGTCTGTTCTCCATGGATGAAAAGGGACTTAATGAAGGAGAAATGTGCAGTGCAGGTGCAATTCCAGCTCATTTCTGAGTGAAGAATGTGGGTTACCCCGCCAGTTAGGTGTGATGTGTCAGAAGGAAAAGCAGTCGCTGCACCCGCACACCTGGACCTTGAGCAGAGGGTGGGCTTCTTTTTTCTTTCCTCTTCTTGTGTTATTACCTTTGAAACGGTGGTTGTCCCATGGCAATGACCGTGGACCAGCGCATCATGGGTGACCCTCCTCACTAGGACCTTACCTGGAAGACCTGTTCGTTGCAATAGGGATGCTGAGGCTTTACTGTTGGATAAGCCATTTATTATTTTCTATATCCCGGGCTTCCAAGATTTGTCTTTGACCTAGTGCATTTATTTATGAAGCCTGAGTGTGGCATTTCAGTATTTGAGCATCTGAGGTGGCGTCGGATACTAGATGCAGACATCCACTTGTGCATGTCTCTCTCTGCTAGTCAGTAGTGACAAATGTGATTTCTCATGTCCTTTGGCACCTTCATCACCATCATCTTGAACATTTATGACACTTTGAATTCATTGGGTTTTACCTGTATCTTTCAATTATAGATTTTTTAAAGGTTTATTTATTTATGATAGAAAAGCTGGGGTGTAAGGTCAGAGGTGTGGGGGTGAGAGGATTCACCAGAGACAGAGTGGGGCCAGAACAGGTGGGTCTAATGAAATACACTGCTTATGGGCAGGAGAGACAGGAGAGGTCTGCTGTGCAATATGTGGGTCTGCTCCCTGGCTGGGGATCAGAATCAGGCCACAGCAGTGATAGCCTGAGACTTAACTGCTAGGCCACCAGGAAGGCCCCTAAATTAAATATTTTTTAATGGTGCTGAAATAGTGACATATAAAGACTACCCATGAACTGAATGAGGATTCAGACCTCACTGGTCTTCAAGCTCCATATTCTGTTTGTTTGGATTTTAGAAATAGTATCTTTATTTGGGAATTCAGTATGACCAAAAAGCATGGAAAATAGGAGGCTGTTGATATAAAGAATGATACAAAGTGAGGAATGAAAAATATGCTTTTAAGGAACACACAGAAGTCAACCCAAACACAGTGGGGCTCTGACTCCAGAACTGAAGCTCCCAGTTCAGGTGGGCTAGGGGTTGGGGAGCACATTGGGCGGAGGCAGTAGACTGTGGTGGAGGAGAACCCCTTTCTGACAAATTAGCTTTGGTAAGAGAAGTAAGTCATGTAAGATCCTTGATAGTTCAAGTGAGCCTCTTTATCCTTCCTTGTAAAGACTCCTATGCATTTGCAGCCACCAGCAGCAGTGACAGTACAATGTGAGTCTGTGTTCTCCAAGACTGTTGTATCTGGAGCTGGAACTTTTATATTTTCCATTCCTACCTGGTAAACTAGTTAAGCATACCTGAGCTTCTCTTTGAGCACTAATGCTCAGCTGGGGCTATTTTGCTCCCCAAGGGCTGCTTGTCAAAATCTGGAGGTATTTTTGGGGTCAAGGTCATGGATGCTACTAGTAATCCTAAAGCACACAAGCCAGCCCCCTGGCCTGTCCAAAACTAAGAATTATCCTGTTAAAAAGTGAATGGCACCAGTGGAGAAGGCACACATGCTAATAACCCCACCCCTAGAGACTAATAATATGTAAGCCAGAATGTCAGTTATCAGTGATCACTATACCTGTCAAAGGGACAGAGGGCAGAGATAATCATAGCTACTAATGAAAATATTTTCTCCCTTTTGAAAGCCACATGGAAAGCCAAATTAGAATCAGAAATTGATTAGCGAAGAAAAGCCTTAGTTCTGAAGGAGACAGATAACCTCATAGAACACATCACAAGTCAGGCACTTCCTGAGTTTGTTTATTCATCCTTGCAGAAAGCTTGCTTTTTTTCCCCTAAAGTTGCAGCATTTTATAAGGAACTATCACTAGACAATCAATATAAAAATGATGAGCACTTTAGCAGAAAACAAAACAGGATACTAGAAGGAACTCTTGGTCCCACTTAGAATGTCATGCAAAGTTCCTTGTATGGACTCTAAATTATTCCTGGAATGTTCTGAAAGTTGAGCAGTTGCTTTCAGCTGCCTAATAAGAGATGGACAGGGCGGGAAAAAAGAAAGAAAGAAAGAAGCCAACGTGAGAGACACAAAGTCATTTGGTTTACCATCTTACTATGCAGCAGAATAGAATCAGTCTAAGAACACACAAGGGAGATCCAGAAGCAAAGAGCATTGAAATACTGTCAGCAGAGTCGAATGCTCTGTCTCCCATGGTGCCTTAGACTCCATCCTAAGCAACTGTTTCAAACAATTGACATGATTATAGCTTTAGCCAGTTAATACGGTCCTACTCCTGTGAGATGACTTCAAAGTCCCTAACTCAATATGTAGTTCACATTTCTATTAGTTGCCCCCTCTGCAGCTGGCTGAGGCAATTCACTGCTCTTCTTCCCTGAATTTTTCTGATGAAGCATAAATTTGAAATTCTGCATGCTTTAAGAGAGACAAAGCTTTTTCTCTTTTCCTCTCGAATTTGAATTAGTGACCTCTGTGTGATATCAGTGTGAAGACAACTCATTCGATTTAGAATTTTTTAAAATTGGGGAAAATGTTTAAAATGACCCAGTGAAATAGGGATGACCTCATTTTAATTCCCTATAATCCCACTGATAGACTGTGATTCATGTGTAATTTTTTTTGTCTATAAGTTTATTATGATTCTTCTATGTGCTAATCACTGTATCAGCTCCTAAGTATAAAAAAGATGGCTAAGACTATCCTCACCATTACATAAATTATAATTTGGTGTGTTTTAAAGGTATCATTTTGCCTGACAGTATGAGCAAAGAGCAGAAAATAGTGATTGATTAACCTTATTTTGTGGTGATGCAGAAATCTAATAAACTCAGAATGTGGAGTGAAATGAAGATAAGAAAATTGAAGTAATCAATATTTCTGCTTGGTGCTTGCTTTCATTACAGTGCTAAAAATAATCATTGAAACAGAAAGGTCTAGATGAATTCCATCTCATTCTCAGCCAGCATTAAGGAAGGTTTAGACCAGTATGCCACAGATGGCGTCTCAGGGAGCCAGTCATCTTAATGATTAAAGTAGATCCTTATCCTTTGAGGTTCTCACTGGGCCTGCAGTGAAAGGGAAAAGAAATGTTAAGAGTGAGTGGTTTCTTCACACACCTCAAAATTAGTCATTTTCCAAACCTTCTAAGGAATCTTGTGAAGTGGATGGAAACCTCTCGAGAAACTCCTGCTGTCACTGCATCTTGAAAGCTCTTGTGAACGCCTTGTGCACTTCGGACGCCTACCCTAAATTACGGGGACTGTTCTTTTTGGATGTCCTTAAACTATAACACGGAAGTCTCTCTCATGTCAGGTGCAAGGCAGTCCTCTGCCATTAAGGTAAAAACTGCATCTGGCTATCCAGAGTTAGGCATTCATTTTCGAAATGCAGCATGTAATGACATCAGTGTTTGGATGCTGATTAGGGGGGAATCATTCATCTTGGTTATAGATGTTGTGCTTTTTCATAAAAAAGTACCCTTGCAAGGAAACACACAGTCTCTATTAACATGTTGGTATAATTCTATCTATTTAGGGTATTATTATAATTGTATCATAACTAACTTTATAGTCTCTCATTTATAATTATATCAAATTTATATTCTATAATTTTCATGAATTAATTTTAGAAGTTGATGTATTTACAATGAGTGGTACAATCTCGATGGTTATTTATTTTTGAAAAGATTGTAAAATAATTTTGATGAGTAAAATATTATACCTTCATGTTTAAATTGGCATTTCTTTAATTACTGCAACCACTGAGATGTCTTCTGTAAGTAGCAGTATTTATTTTCTCTATGTAATTTATTGTATTGTCCATGTGCAAATTTTGAACAAATTATTTTTCTCAAACAACTTGAATATTTTTTTAATTCAAAAATTTCTAATAAAATTTTCACTTTTCTATTGTGATAGCTATATGAATGAAAGATGCCAAAGTTATCTGTTTGCTTTGTATATATTGGTTACAGTATTACCAGTGGTGTTAAATTATAAACAGCTTGCATGTTCATCAACTAGGGACTAGTCAAATAAATTTTGCAGAACGTTTTATTGTTAGAAAACAGTGAGTTAGTGGGCCTCTCCGAGGGCGCAGAGGTTCAAGTCTGAGCACTATCAAGCTATTGCCAGCCATTGTGGCCTGAGTTCCATCCCCCTCCAGGTATCAGTAAGTTAACGTATTGGTATGTATTCCTTCAGATTTGTTGGAATTATATTTGCATTATTATAAAGATATGATTTCTCTTGCTTCTTTCCAGTTTGTCTTTCATCTTATTTTGCAGTCAGTCTTTGGAGCTCTAACTCATTGTTTCTTCTTTAAAAAAAAAAAAAAAAGATTTATTTTATTTTATGCATAAGAGAACTGGGGTGTAGGCCAGAGGTGCAGTGGGGAGGGTGAGACAGAGTGTGGGGGGAGCAGAACAGGCGGATCCACTGAAATACACTGCTGAGGGGAGCAGTTGGTAAGACAGGAGAGATCTGCTGTGCCATGTGGGTCACCTCCCTGTCCGGGGATTGAACTTCTGCCATAGTGGCTGGCAATAACTTTGTAGCACTTAGACTTTAAATCCTGTACCACCAGGGAGGCCTGGTAAAGATCATTTCTATCTAGAAATTTCATTTTATCTCTGTTTACAGGACCCCTTTATTTTTAAATACTTAGTCATTGTAATTTATTTAAAGTTGTTCAGAACTGATTCTTATTTTATGTGTGAAAGTTGTTTTAGCTGGACTCATCAGTATGCTCTATCATGCAATTTATGACTAAATTACATACACACACAAAGCAGTGTGAGATTTTGATCAACAGTGTAGCAATCATAGACTTAAATTAATTTTGATGTTTTTTAAAATATTAAAAAACGAATTGTATGATCAATATATCCATGTCATCTTTATTACAGAAATAATTGTCTTCATCAGAGAATTCTAATTTGACGAAAGTTTGAAACTCCCAAATGCAGCTAAAACATGACATATATAAAAGAATAATTGGGAAATTGTTTTCAAAAAATATAGATGGAAGTTATACTCAGTTTTTATCATAATTAAAGATGATAAATGAAGCAGAGAACAGGAATTATTTCTTTTCTTAGCTAGCTCCCCCTTTTCTCTGTTTCATCTTTCCTGTCCTTTTCATGCTGGTCCTTTTTTCTTGTCTTGAGTAATAAAACCCATGTTTAATCAGTTTCTTCCCATCATCACCACTTGCCCTTCACACTCAGTGTGATGTTGATATCTCAATCACCTCCCTCGATCCATCCCTCACATTCTTGTACAGACACATGGATTAGGTCATAGACTGATGATTCAATTCTCATATTAACATCACTTGGGAGTTTTTTTATTTTTATTATTTTTACAAATGTGATTGCAGTTGTCTGCTTCATGCATCCTTTCACCTTTTCACCCTAAGTCTTTAATCTCCCTTGTCTGGGACACAGTTGACTCAGGCATTTTTGAGGCTCCATTGGATGTTTGGACAGCCTTCCAGTTTTATTGGTTTTATGGCCTAATGCTTTCAATATAATCCTGTTCCCTTTGCCATTCCTCTCTCTCAAATATGGAAAGCTCTAGCCCATCCTGGCTAGAGACTCACACAAGAACTGTTGATAGTCTCATCAAGAATAAAAAGCTTCCTTTATCTTTGAATTGAATCTCATTCTTCCTGAAAAGCTAGTCACCCTTCTCTCTCCCCATGAGGATGCAGGCTCTAGAGGGGAGAGGGTTCATCTACAAGAATCAGAAAGGAATTAAAGTTCTACATGGACCATGCCCATTCACAACTGTATGCCTATATGCTTGGGATTTGTTGGTTACGTGAACCAAGTTGTTATGTATTTTTGATGCCATTTCATGTTTGATTTTCTGCTAACACGAGAACATTCTAATCAAGAGAGCTATCCTTCTCATCCTGGTATGGCTTAATATGACCCCCTCCCCAGCACATTTTCATCTTAATAAAAGTTGAGAGGCTTTCTACTAAAGAACAGCTTTTTTTAGGGTAGAAGTTCAGTTATTAGCAAGCATATTAGAAAAGATGGTACTTTCTTGGCATTCCTGAGATGAGTTTTATCTAAATGAACTTTTAACAAAAACATATTGACTTAAGACTCACTTCCTATCTCAGTGCTAGCTTTTCACTGACTGCCTGTATGGCTCATTTAAATCATCTAATTTCTTTTTATTTCCTTACCTGTGAAAAACTACATATGTCATGGGAGTATAGTGAGGATGAATTGGAATAATGTTCTTAAAATATCTTAACATAGTGGGTCTCCCTGGTGGCTCAGCGGGTTGAGCACAGCACAGTGAAGCATCATCCATGGCACAGGAGCGTGAGTTTGATCCCCGGCCAGGGAGGGGACCCACATGGTGAGGCAGACCTCTCCTGCCTCACCCGCTGCTCCCCTCAGCAGTGTATTTCAATGGATCTGCCTGTTCTGCTCCCCGTTCTGTCTCTGGTGAATTCTCTCACCTCCCGTGCCTCTGGCCTGTACCAGTTTTGTATGCATAAATAAATAAATCTTTAAAAAAATAAAATAGTTACTGACACATTAATAAAGACAGGTCACTTTATATTATAGACTAAATTATGCTTTACAATTTGCTTATGTGCTTTACATCTCTGATTATAGAGATCTGAAAATCCTAAGGCCTTAAAAGTAAAAGAATTGGAGAACGAAAAGTTTGTATCATCAGTGCTCTTGGTGTCTCCTGTCATAAATGCTTACTTTATTGGCCAGCTTCATGACTTGACATTCATTTATATATAGGTCTAGGAATTGAAGCCAATTGTGGAGAGCCTTATGGAAGCACATCTACAGTGAATGGTCCTGTCCCAACCTTGATCTTAAACGTGTGCTTTATAGCTCTTATTCTCAAAGTGGCAGCTTGCAGAACAAGGGAGGAATGCTTATAATTCAAAACAAAGTCAGGCCTTCTGATACTTGACGATACCGTTGCTCCCCTCACTGTATCTTTTGCTTGGTCTGTCTCCCTTTCTGTTGCCACATGGTTAGGTAAATGGAGGCTAAGCCTACTTCACCTCCCAATCCTCTGGACACTGCACAAGTCGGTTGGTTTGTTTGATGTTTGTCAAAACAGTTTTATCACTTAAGTAAAATCCAAACCCAAACTCACAGGGCACAGAAAAATAATTCAGGAAGCTACACTTATAAGATTTTTCTTGATATTAATGAAATTTTAAAAAGTGAACTGATGACTCAGAGTAATTACTCTTTTCTCAAGAAGAAAGGAACATTGATAAAGGGTTATTTAGGAATCATGTGTGCTGGCCCCAGTAAATCAATGAATGATGTTATGACTGGACAAGCCCTGTGGTTCTTACTACATTTGCAAGGTGCCTTTCAGCAATACTCGGAGGAGATCTTGGAGGAGAAAAGTTTATTACTTGTAGAACCTGGAAATTATACAGTCAGCCTAGAGCCACACAGTAGAGTCTGAGGGGGGAAGAAAGAGAAAGAGAGAGAGTGACAGAGAAAGAGAGAGAGAGAGAGAGAGAGAGAGAGAGAGAGAGAGAGAGAACACCAAACAATACAGTGATCAAGGATGGGGTTTACGTAGGCTTATTCTTTATTGGTGAACTTAAACTATAAGAGCAGAAATTTAAAGTGGATACCACCCTAAATTGGATGCCTCACAGTCACAGCCAAAGTCAGGCACTTGTGTTCCAAAGTAAGAGAAAACCCAGCTGTTAGGGTTTACTCCAAATAAGTTCATAAGGTTTGAAGTAGTTTTTTTTTTTTTTAAGATTTATTTATTTATGCACACAAGAGCTGGGATACAGGCCAGAGTAGCGGGAGTGAGAGGATCCACCAGAGACAGAGTGGGGAGCAGAACAGGCAGATTGACCGAAACACACTGCTGAGGGGAGCAGCGGATGAGGCAGAGAGGTCTACTGTACCATGTGGGTCCCCTCCTTGGCCCGAGATCGAACTTGTGCTGCTGTGCAGCAGATGCTTCACAGTGTGGTGCTCGACCTGATGTGCCACCAGGGAGTCCTGGTTTGAGGTATTTTGAATCAGTAAAAACTCTGGATTTCAATAGACTACCTTCAAAATGAAATAAGTGTAAGATTTGTGACTAATAGATACTGTGACCATATCGTCCAAATAAAATATGGTTTGATAATAGATCGGAATATTTGAAGTTCTGGGATGTTCCAGAGAAGTTTGCATTATACATTGTAGGAATGAGGACTTCTGGTGGTTGTGGATCTTGGCCAAGTTTGGTTCACATAATCAATTTTAATATTAAACTTTTTATTTTTTTTAAAAAATTCTGAAATAAGAATATAAAATCCTCAAATATTTACAGAATGTGTATGTGCAGAGTACTAACAATTTCTGTTTAACAGACCCTGGCTGAGACCTTATAGATGTGCAAGAAGAACCTCTATGTAACTCTTACAATATCTGTTGTATGACAAAGGATTCTGTGTTGCCATTAACACCAGCTAGCACAAATTTCCATCTTTGGTACTGTTATAATAAATCTCACCTAAGGAACACTTCATCAATTATAAGTCATTTTAGTAATCTGGTATTATTGTGAAAATTAAAAACATCAAAGGTATCTTTGAACGTTTTTCGTGATAATTGTCTCATAAAGAGTTATGCATCAGATCAGGGAATCTCAAGTCCTTGTAATCCATCTTCTTTGCAAACTATTGAAGTCTTTAGTAATGAAGTGAGTGAAATAATCATGTGAGAAAAATAACTGACTGGGTTTTTTTTTTTTTAAATGAAGATGCATTGATTTATGTAGTATCCTTCATTAGACCCACTCACATGATTCTCACAGTATATGAATATGGAATATGAAACAATTTGGGAAGAAAAAATTAATCATCCACTTTTATATAAAAAATAGAAATAAATTAGACTTTATTCAGGTCATCTGGATACAAACTGCTCCCTGTACCTTGTCTACATGTTATAATGTTTCCACATTTATGGCCAATATCTCCCAAGAAGATATGAAGGGTTGACAGTAGACATTTTATTATTCTGCTAAGTCTGCTATTTTTCTGTTGAATGAAAAGTGATTAAGAGTCTTACAAAGAAAATCATCATGAATATCACACTAAAAATATAAATGCCAACATCAAGAAAATGATAGAAGTGATACTTATTTTCCCAATACAACCCCTTTTGTGGCCCAATTATGAAATAAACTAATTAATGACAATTTATCAGGCTTGATAAGAAATTGGTCCAAGAGATGCAAGTATCCAGGAAATAATTTGAAACATGGATACATCCACTACAACTACTAATAACTCTGATTTTTTGGGTTGTTGATGATAAACTAGTGATAGCTTTTCGCATTATTTTTTAAAATACAAAATCAAAGTTATTTCATTGGTAGCATTACATGATCTGAAATATTGGAAATGACTGAGGTAGGGAGAAAGTATAATCCAATTAGTTGACTTGGTGGCTGTAATACTACTTATTTTAAAATAAGTAAAAAAAAGTATTTAAAATACTATTTATTTTATATAAATATAAAAGTATTTATATCCCTTTAATAACATACCAACCTCTTTTCAAAAATAAGTCTTGTGAGTTAATTTTATTTTTCCCATTTTATGAAATTAAGGTTTTGCAAGACATGACTTGTCCAGGGGATAACTAATACATGGAACTGCCATAACAAGATTTCTGGTCTTTTGGTTACAAACTCCATATTCTTCTAGATCCCAGTTATAGTTGCCAACAAACTATTATCTGAATTCAGTTAGCTTGCATCCAAGATGTCAAAACAAAGTCCTTGTATTATCTGATGGTCTCCATTTTTACTTTTTAAAAGTAATTGAAACATCAATATTATATTGACAGTAAATTCACTCGACATTCGTGAGATTAACCTTCTTAAAGGATGATCATCACATCCAATAGAGAGAGCCAGCTGGGGCTTGACTACCTAATCTGTCACTGCACAGGGCACAGGGGGCTGAGCCATGGCACTGCCTATCTCTTGAGCAGGCAGTCATTTGTGCCATCTGGATTAGCAAATGGGCCCCTTCCCGTCTCCATTTGCCACCTTCCGACAATCTCTGATGCCTCTTCCAGCTTGATGACTTTGCTGTGTTAGTGACTACTTGGCACAAGCTTTCACCTGTTTCCCTCTAGTGTTTGGATTCTCCTGTGGCCTCCCCACACCAATTCCAGGCCAATATCGAGTTATTGGAAAGTTACAGAAGGTTGAAGTTTGCCAAAGGAAAGGCTAGTTGGCAGTTTTAAAAATTATCCACTCTTTAAACAAAATTCTGTTAAATAAAGAAGTGTTTATTTAACCTACAAGTAATGACATGACACAGACATGACTGATAATATGTCAAAGAGTGATGTCAGATGTTTATGGAAACAGGTGTAGCGTACATCCTTACCGAATCAGTGTTAACATCATGAGCACATCCACATTGTGCTTTCCACACATTCTTCACCCACTGGTATTTCACGATGAGTTAATATATATACACCTACTGGACAGACACACCCAAACCACATGTAGAGAATTTGGTTGATACTCATCTTCTGTGTTAGCGGAAATTGCAAAAGTGAAAACCAAAGAGAAAACAGTGAGAGTTTCTATTATAATGGCAAATGCTTTTAGGTAAACTGATTCCTTGGGAAGGAAATGTTGCCTCTGCCTTTGGGAGAGTGTCAAAGTTAACATGAAAGTCTCAGTAATAGACTGGAGCTGACCTGCTGACCTCATTAGGGTTTTCTCTGCCAGGAACTTAAAGTCAATGAATAATTCACCTATCAAATATACTGATAGTTTGCATCTATATATACTAGATAGATCTGCCAGAAACTCCAGAAATAATTTGTCTACCAAATATACTGAGATTGTATGTATATACATACATGTGATGCATGTGTGTGCGTATGTGTGTATATATTTTAAGGGAGAGTGGGTTTCACACATACTTGATTTACCTGGGATAGCCTGCTTCATGGGCAGTTGATTGTCTCGGCAGAAGGCTGTGTGCAGAGGTGAAATGGCATGGTCTTTACGATCATAAAAGAGCACACTAGAGTCTCATTTTAATCCCTCACTATCTCTGTCACTTGAGAAAACCACCTGCATAATGGGAACTTTACCCCTATAAAATAGGGACCGTGGTCCTCTCTGCTTTTTCCTTTTTGAGATTTTCTTGATTTTTGCATGAAACCTCCCTCTGAAAAACGGAGCTCAGTCAACTTGTCTCTCACTGAGCAAGTGAGGCAGTGATAAATTCACCAAGGTCAATGCCACTTAGGCACTAACATGTCTTTAATAGAAGCTTCTGCAGGGACAGACTAGCCTACATTTTCCCTTTGCTGTCTCTCCAGGTGATTTCCCAAATCATTAAAAACTTTGCCTTTCTCAGTACTCAGCCATTCTTCATACTCAGCCAGAACGATCTTTCAAAATAAAAATGTGATTGTGTCACTCCCTGGTAAAAACCCTTAGAGTACTTCCTGGGACTTCTGGGATAAGAACCCAAATTCTTAATGTAACTTCAAGGGCTGAGTAGTCTGACCTGTATGCCTCTGTGGTGGAGAGCAATAATTCATGGCTGTGTTGCTATCTGTCCCGATGTCTGTTTGTAGGCCTGGATGCAATTATCAAAACATCAGGTAATAGGATGGATGATTTTGGTGAAAACACAGGTGCAAGGGCCACCCATATGATGCAATCACACACTCTTACTGGGAGCACCAAATATTGCTTTGAGTCATGTAAAGGCAAATGCAACATTCACGTGCATTTCAAGGAGAATAAAACCAAGGAGACAAAAGGGAGCATGTCTGCTGCTACCACCTTTTCGAAAAGAATGAATGGCTCTCAAATTGTTCTTTCTGCCTTAAATAAATAAATAACAGGATTTGGTCATCCTTGAGTGTGTAGGTGACTCATAGAGCTGAAACTCACTTGAGATCCATTTGTGGGCTATATGATTCAATTTAATAATTTACTTGGGGAAATATCTTTTCAAAGGAGGTATCCCCAATGGGACATGGAATTAGCATGAGAAGGCTCAATTGGCAAACCTGGGAACTGATTTCAGCAGGTGCCAGGAGGCAGATAAGCCTGCTGAACTTGACAGGTTGACTGTGAGGGCCCTCTCTCCCCAGGGACCTGAAGCATATTATTAGATGTTTTTCCCTACACAATCCTTGTTTGCAAAGATATGAGCTTATTTTTGAGCTCATTCTTAGCTCTGTGTTGACCTCCGGAAGAAATGGAATGCCGCAGGGAGAGCTTCCAGCCCTCGCTAATCTCTGAAAGCTTTTGGCTTCTGGTCATGTGCTTACAAGGGGACAGATATGCTTGCACAGACCCTGCCTCAGATGGGGGCCTTTATTTGATCCTGTAGAGATGACATGGCAAGAATCTCAAACTAAACTAATTTTAAATTTTCCAGAATTTTGCTGCTTAGGGAAAAGGTTTTGTTAATGTAAAAATGACAAAAAAGGTCCCAGGTAAGAACCTGAAAATGATAATTATGCATTTAAAAAATTACATGATCTTATCTAGACAAAATTTACTTATAAATGTTACACAATGTTACATCTGCTTATCTACAAGATATTTTAAATCTACTCAAGTTCTTCGCCCCATTCTCAGAATGGGAAAATGACTCCTATATATAATAATTATGTGATAAAGGATTTATATTATCTTGGTTCAAACACTAAGTGTGTGAACTAAACACAGAGGTTCAAAGATCTAGGGAAATGAGTGTTTTACCAATTTTTTGAATATGTAATTGAAAAATTAATTGGCTCTTAGGGATATTAATATTTGTTGATTGCCTGACTGACTGAAGCTAGTTAACGGCTTGAGAAGTCTAAAATACAGTGTGTTCATAAAATCAGGAAATTGTAAGTGCGAAGTGCTTTGTGGAACTGTGGGTAATTTAATCAGTCTTCTCAGCTGCCTGGAGTATAAAGGCAATAATAGATTGAAATGAATGTGTTTCGTCCCTTAGACCTCCCCTTTCTCTCAGACAAATGGGGATTGATGTGGTACCAGGCAGAGAAAGTGTTTGTTACCATTCACCTGGGAAGAGAATTTTTCCCTCTGCCTACAGAATGAGAAAGATTGAAAGAACAAAGTAAACCAGGCATATTTTTATATTTATAAAGCACTTAGCACTTGATTAATAGCATAAAATTTTTAATTAGGAAAATGAAAATCTTCAAAAGGTGGGATATGGGGAATTGTATGGCATCATGTGACTATTTTCTGCATCCATGAGAATGAAAGAGAAAACAAAATATTGACTTTAATTTTCTTTCATTCTTAATACATTATTCTAACTTGCTTCATTATTTCCCTTGAAAATCTTGAATGAAATTATGAAAAGTATAAATGAGTCTGTCCTTACGTATTTTCAGTGTTTGCCAATGTAGTACAAAATCAACCAGTACAAATCAAATTGAATACTATTGCCTGTAGAGGTACTCATCACCATGTGTGAGGAGTTTGGGTTTTCAGGAAGAAAGCATTTCTATTCTAAGTCATATTTAAAATTTGTCCTTATTTTTGTTTACTTTTTAAACAAATTTCTCATCCATATTTGTCTTGTTGAAAAGAAGTTTTACTGTAGTAAGGACCTCATTTTTTCGTATTCCAGAGTAGAAACATATTGAGGTGAGCTGAGTCCTTAATACAACATACATTTTCCTCAAGTTGTCTGACACAAATATCACCAAATTCATTATTTTAAGATTTCTAGTATTAATGTGTTTGGCAGCAAAACACTGAGACAGCACCTGTTTATTCTTTTGTCCTTAATTATTGTTGTAAATTTAATAAATTAATGTAGCTTTATACCACGAGCTTGGAAGACTACTGGGAGAATAAGATGAGAAATTAAGATTTCATATTTGCCTTGTATGACTGGTAAAATTAAGCTACTGAAGCTATAATAGCTGGTTGTTATAATGTAACCTGATTTACATGCTTAAGGAGAGGAGAGACAATGGTTGTGGGTGTGGGGCAGGGGGTGCTTCTTTAGAGTTCCCATTTACAGAAACTGTATCACTGCCATGAACCATAATAGTCTTCTAGTTTACTTTTCCCAACTTGGTTATGGAAACCATTTTAAACCCAAGGACAGCAAATGTCTCTCGACTTCAGGCATAAGACAAGCAAATAAACCTGATACTTCCATGCTGATGGAAATCAGAAATACTTCTGCAGGGCACTACCACTTGTTAATCTGGTTCTATGCAAAGCTTATCTGCTAAAATACTCAATTCTCCAGCAGAGCAAAGCTGTTTCTATATTGGTGTTAATTATTTATTAATGCAGTGAAAACACTTTAAATCCCAATTAAATTGTCACTAATTACTTGTGAACTAGAGGCTAAATGCTTAGTTTTCTACTTCCTTCTGAGAAAATAGAAGAAAATACCCCATCCTTGGAGTCATTTTATAGAGGAAAGAACATTTATTTTGGAATCACAGCAAAATTGGGTTGGAGACTACCTCTGTGCTCTTGGGCAAACTACTTAAAAACTTTGAATCTCAGAATTCTTCAGGTGTTACCTAGAAGTTTTGACTACTAAGCTGAGGTGGTGACTTCTTTAAGTAAAAACACACAGCATATCTTGAATTTCAGTGTTTGTAGTTCTTAACTAAAAAAATCAGTGCCAAGAATTGTTTCTGCATAGATTCACATTAGTTATACGAGCTGAGATTTATTTTATTAATACATCTTGGTTGCCTTAAACTGTCATATCCCTTTTTTCAAATGGAAGCACTGAAAATTATACTAGAGTTCCTTGGCCAACTGCAAATTGTTCCATATTATCCTGTTCCTCTCCCTCCCACCCCTGACCCCTCCACACATTTCTTAAAATCAGTTATATAAATTTGGAGCCAAGTCTACTAAGATAGCAAATGATGAATATCTTTCTGTAAAATAAAAACCTGACAATAAATCCTTAAATTTTCTCTTAGAGTTCTGTGAGACTTCAGAGGTAGAAGATATTATGTAGAAATATGTTGTCTCTGGATAAATTCCCATTTTTAATACTAGATGGTAAAGGTCAACACACTGTAACCCAAAGGCTGAACCCAATTAGGTGGTGTTTTGGTGTTTCTGTAAAGATTAATTTTTGTTTCTTTATGCATACAAGAACTGTGGTATAGGCCATTGGTGTGAGCCGGTAGGGAGAGGATTCACCAGAGACAGAATGGGAGCAAAACAGGAAGATAGACTGAAATACACTGCTGAGAGAAGCAGCGGGCGATGCAGGAAAAGTCTGCTGTGCCATTTGGATCATCTCCCTGGCTGGGGATCAAACTCAGGCCATAGCAGTCATAGCTTGAGACTTAATCCCTAGGCCACTAGGGAAGCCCAAGGTGATGTTTTATACAGTCCTCAGCTAAAATATCTCTCAAATGATTTTTAAAATAGAAGGAACAATATTTTGTGACACATGAAACTATAGGAAATTCATTTCATCACCCTAAGATTATTGCATTTTAGCCACATCCATGTGCTGAAGTCTTGTCCATGCTGCTTTCAGAAAATGGAGTGACTGCCTTAGAAACCATAGGTGGTCAGAGGACTTTAAATTATCTGTTACTTAGGCCATTAAAGAAGGCCTCTGCTGAGTTCTATAGGAAGGTGGAGGCAGGAACAGCACTTTGCACCTAGGTCTGCACAAAATATGTAATGGAAGAAAGACATACAGAAACACTGAGATTATTTGCTCATTATAAAGACATAAACAAATATGTATAATTTTAAAATAGTCAATAAATTTGTGTTTAATAGAAATAACAAAAATAAATGATCTGAGCTCTGCATTTTATAATATCATGAACACAGGCATTTACAGGACAAAATTGTAGGCAGATGAAACTATACCCAGTTTGTTTTCTTTTTTTGCAAATGATTACATTTTCAGACCTAACTGAATTCTCATATCATTCATCACTCTTAATAAAAATGGAAAAGAACATAACTCTAGATAATTGATAAGTGGTCCTAGATATCTGTGATTTTTTACTGATTAAGCCCAGCACTTGATGTAATATATAAGACAAAAAATTTAATGAGAAATCTCTTCTTAAAGGAGGCATGACTTTGAAAGCCCTGCATTATAATTAGTTATAAACATTTAATGACTAAGTTTCTAACCCATTGTGTTTACAAGTCGTGTATTTTACTTTAGGAGAAAGTAACTTTTTTTTTTTAAAGATTTATTTATTTATGCATACAAGCACTGGGGTACAGGCCAGAGGTGTGCGGGGGGTGGGGGTGAGAGGATTTCACCACAGAGAGCAGGGAGCAGAACAGGCAGATCAACAGAAGTACACTGCTGAGGGGAGCAGCGGGCACAGCAGGAGAGGTCTGCCGCACCATGTGGGTCCCCTCCCTGGCCGGCAGCAGGGATCGAACTCGTGCTGCAGTGGTTGCGGTTTGCTTCATAATGTGTTGCTTAACCCACTGCGCCACCAGGGAGGCCCAGGAGAAAGTAACTTTGAATCCAGCCTCCCCATCTTCTCCAGAATTTTGTCAAATATAGGCCTGAATAATTTGATGGCATCATTTTATTTCAATTTGTATTTATATTCAGTTTGGCTTCATGTGTTTAATTTTTCCATTCCCCTTCATTTCCAATTTGGAAAACAAAAACAACAAAACTGCTGCTAATAAATTCTCAAATACTGAAGGAGAAAAACACATAACTCCAAAAAGGCAAATCTTAAGTATTAGGGAAAACTTTCAAAATTTGGAAGTCATGTGTTTTTTATTTAAAGAGTCTTCCCCTCACTAAAAAAAAAAAAAAAAAAAAAGACTTTCAAACACTGTTAGGAAGGATCACTCATGCAGTTTCTAGAAAGAACTTCAGAACTCATTTGATGAGCGCGACATCAGTCCCCTGAAGACTCTTCACGGCTGTTCTTTCTGGACTGGACTTTCCTTACGGCTAGTGATTAGAATTGACTGACAATACAAGAAAACCAAGTGAGAGGCTCCGTTTAAATATGGGTTAATGACTTTGTAATTCTAGAGCCTTAAGCAAAATTAAATTAAAAATTTAGTCATTCATCTTAAACACTCTTAACAATTCAAAGCTTCACAGAATACTCAGAACCCTGGAAATTAAATAAATTGTACTGAGAGCCTACTTGGGCCTGACTAGGCTGAGGATTTATGCATTGAGAGGGTGTCTGGACTCTGTCCTCTGGTCATTGTCCTCTGGGAGGAGAGGTGGCTAATCCAGCACCCTTCAGAGGGGCCATCATATTATGAAGACCAGGGAAGGTGGCCCATCTCCAAAGGCAAGGTGGACCATAGCCAAACAGCTTTGTACTTCTGAACACTCCATGTCTCTAAGCAGCGCTTGACTAACATTTTTTTCAGTGCCCTGTAAGCACAATACATCCCTCATGTAATTGAGATAATTACCTCACTGATCATGTCACTGGTTTATATAATGATTGATAGAAACAATCATGCTTTAGTGATTTTACACATATCTTTAGCTCAACATGCAAGGACAAAGCCTGCATCTTTAGGAAATTAACTCATTGAAGGTTGAAGTAGTCATCACTTAATAACTTATCTATGCTTTGACTTGATTTTAGAATGGTATCAATCAGGTTGAGATGGGATATATTAACTTTGATTTTAAGTACAATTTCTGAACTCTGAATTGTAAAAATTGTAAATTTTGCTTGCCAGAAGAAATGTTTTCCTAATGTATTGAGAGATTATTTGCTACCGTTAGTTTATTAGCCAATTGTTCGATAAGAAGGTAGATTCTGTTTTTTTTTCTTTTATTATGTGCTCCAAAAATGCTAAATTATTATCATTATGAAAATAATTGCTTGAACTGTATTTTAGTGAGATAATTCTAAATTTACATAGCATATACAAAAATCATTTTATATCTAAAAATTAACAAAATAGTTATAACTCATCCATTTCAGCCAAAAAAACACATTTTGAGCATCTGCTGTGGGCAGGTATGGGGAAGATACCAAAATCAATTTGATAAGGAGATATAAAATCCAATACCATTGTACCGATGCCAGTCTAAGGGAGAATGAGGGAACATGAGCTGGTGTTTGAGGATGCAAAAACAAAATCATTTTTTCTGCAAAAACTTGTGAGAGTGGACCTTTACCTTTCTGATTCTCAAGCTTGTTTGATCTTTGTAACAAAGGCTATAAAGCCATGTTTGTAAATAAGCACTTTGTCTCAAATTCAGGGTGAGAATTGTTCTTGCAAACTATTCAATTTTCTAGAAATGTACTATTATAAATAGATAGCATGCCCCATTCATTCACCCATTAAAATACCTTTTTTTCCACAAGTCCTAGAAAAAATACTGTTTTCTGTGGATTATTTTTCTATGCCTCACAAATACAGATGATAAAATTTTCTCTGTATATTTTTAGACAAGGATCAGATGACTTCTCATCTTGGTTTATTTGTTTTCATTTCAGAAAATTTAGAATTGGCTTCTTGCAAATAGAAACAAGTTTTCATGAAGATGTGAAAAAAGCCTTACATAAACTATCTACTTTTACCTTATTTAATTTTGTTTACTGGACAATGCTAAATATAGCGAGGTAACAATTTTCCTCTTGTGCACTTACAGTGCTCTCAGGCTGTTCCGATTTCAGTAGGTGGCATTCCTAATCTTCTGTAAGAATATGCAGGAAATATGCTGCCTGATAAATTTGGATATTACCTGGCTGTCCCACACCCCATTATGCAACATATTGTTGCTTTGCCCTGATAATTAACCCAGTGTCCATTAACAACACAGGCGATACAGATTCATTTGGCCACATATTTTAGTAGATGATAAAGCTGCAAATAATGGCCTCTTTGTCATCCTGTTACCTAACATTAAAGTCCCAAAATCATCGTGGGATCAAAAAGTGCTCAGCTGATGTTGCAAAAATTTTATATATACAAATTTATAGAAAGTAGATCAACAAATATTGAGTGCTTTTAGATACAGGCAGATATTTCCACCTGTATTATTTCTTTCTATATATCTCTAGATTATTACTCTTACATTAACGGCAACAACAGAAATATTATTTTGTCTGTAATACCTTATTAAATGCAGTAAAAATCAAGTAGTAAAGATATTTAGTTTCCAGGCTGTTAATTCAAATTTTTTTCTTGAGTGAACATACCCAATTTATATGATATTTTTCTACATCATTTCTAAAGGCTCATATGTTTATATATATATGTGTATATATATATATATAAACATTTAAAGCTCACTGTTGTACAAGAACAAAAGGACAAAGACAAGCCAAAGGGATCATTGTGGGAGGTGGGGAGGGTGGGGTAGAGACCAGGATGAGGGCAGAAAGAGCACAAGGGTCTGAGGTGATGGTGCATGGGTGAAATGGTGGTGGGAATTCCTTGGGGACTACAAGTGATGTCAAACATAATTAAATAAATCTTTTTATCAGTGTAGTATCATTATTGCTATTCAGATTCTGTGTGTGTGCTTTTTTTTTAAAGGCTATATCATCTAGTTTTTTATACATTATTAGCAAGGAATAATTACCTTCAATGTTGTGTGCATTTTATTTCCGTTTCATAGCCATTTTTGGAAACTAGAAACTGGAAAAGTGAGAAACATAGGTAGGATACCAAAGTAGATAAAATAATACAAATAAAATTGAGAGAGGTATAAGCTAAGGAGGAGAAAGGATAAATAGTGGAGAGCTGCATAACGATGTAATTAGAACAAATGTTGGAAGGGGGGGAAATGTAATATGGAGATGATATAGAAAAATATAAAAGTTTCAGTAAATATTGCATAGATTCCATTTAGGAAATAACCATAAGGGTGTTATGTTTTTTATATGCTTCTCTTTGAAATGTTCACTTCATAGTAGTGATAGTGTCCGGCTTTTTCTACTGTCCAAATTCTTTGAAGTTCTAAACTCATAAACATAACAAGAACATGTACATTCCATGAGGCATTGATCCAGTGAAACAGTAGCTCCTCTCTGGTTTTCCAGGCTATATACACATTCACAAAGAATGTTAATATAAGTGCATGTGCACACACACACACTCACACATGAACTGAATAAATGACAAGAAATGTAATAACTTTTAGTACAAAGAAATATATTTTTGGGGGGGAAACACCTAGTAAAGATCTTGCCACTCAGCATGAAAGGTGAGATGCTGTGGGCAAGAAGAGAAGTGGTCATCAGCTTACTGAAGGAAAGGCTGCTCCACCATTGCTTCAAAGAGAGGAAGTTGTTGCTTTGTTGCTGAAATGGAAGAGAGGGAACCAGACTGGGAGAGAAAATGGGGGAAAGATGGCATCTGGGACTTAGGGAAGAGCACAATCTGCTTTGCTTACCTTCACAAATCTTAAAAAGGTCTGCTGTGCTCATAAGTGTGTACAACCATGGATTTTTCATTTCATAGGTGATGGAGTCAAGCCTGGAAAGAGCATATACAGAGATTAGGTTGGGGAAGTAAGACATCCTTAGCTTGTCCATCATCCATGGCCAATCCTTCTAGAAATTCAGGAAAAATTCAGGGAGGACTCAACATCCATAGTCTTAGGATGATTGTGGTGTGGTCTTGGGTTGGTTTTACTCATCATTTTGAAGGGTTGAATGATATAAGTTGACTTAGATTGTCCAGATAAAGGATTAGCAAGTTCTTTGAAGTTTGCTTGCTTTTTCTCACCTAAAAATATTTCTGTATGTTTGTTCAGAGTGCATGTGTCAAAACCATGTCTTCAGAAGCGTGTTCAGAACTTGGAGCAGCACTCTGGACTGTTCTGTTCCAACAGTCAATGTGGAGTCGATGCTGGAGATGAGTGTAGCACAACAGAAAGAAAAGTTGTATTCATGGCATTGAACATAGGGAAGGGCCAGGTCTGGGTATGAGAGTGACAGGATTTTGCTTCTCAGAGCCTCTAGGTTTCTCTAATTTGTATTTCTGTAGAATATGGTTGATAACATTTTCAATTTCAAAAACTTAGTGTTTTTATTGTAATAAAAATTTAGTGTGAATATAAAAAAGTAGTGCACACAATGACTCAGTATGCTCTTTGGTGTACAAGAACATGTAGCTCCTATTATCACTTATCAATGTCAAATAATTTAAAAAAGAACCATAGGGAATTTAGAATAAAATATGCTACCCAAGCATGTGAGAAAGAAAATTAAGCCAACTTTATAGGTTGCATCGATTTTACAAGGGTAGGAAAAAGAAGAATTTCAGTTCCTATGAGAAAAAGCATTTACAAATATAGAAATTAACACAGCATGTATTAGGGTTAAGGGTACGTTTACTACCTCATGCGAATTCAAGAGAGATATAAAAGTGTGGTGGCAGGATAAAAGATTAGGTGTGAAGAATACGTCTATGTCTTGGCAGACCTTGAACTTCAGAGAAATTTTGGCTCAATCTAGCAGGGCGCAGAAAGGGTCATTTTATATTTTGAGTATGGAAGTACTATTAGTTGATTTTAGGAATTTTAATCAATTGTGTTATGCAAGAGGGACTGAAGAGCAAAGAAACTCCCTTTAAAGATGACTGGGAAGCTCTATCAGGGAATGAGGTGAGGTGACCTTGGTGTAATCCCTGAAAGTGAAATAAGCTTCTCTATAAAGCTATGTCCACAAGTAAAGAAGAAAATCTGTAAGGATACATATGTATAGAATAAAAAGTAAGAATGCTGTGGTAGAGCAGTAATGAAAGAAGCATTACGTTTCATCTATAATCTTAAGTCAAATGAACTTAATTTATTATTGGAGAATGTAAGGACTGTTGGGTAAATATTGCATACATCTTATATTTTGAAATGAAAGTAATTTTTGTGAGTTTAACCAATGGGAAATTGATCCTGCTGGATAAATAATATACCCTATTCTGGAAGCATTGAAAGAGAACATTAAACTAAATAGATATAATTTTGAGAGTTCCACTACATTAAAATTTAAGAACATCTTACTAAACCAGACTGACTTGAGGGTCTCATATTGTATAAAAATGTTATCTTTTTTAATATTAGAAATGGTATGACTGGTTGATTTTTATTGAGGAAAAATAGTTTTTTAGGCTGGTCGTATAGCTTCCAGTTATAAAAAATATACAATGAATTACTTATTTAAAAATTATTCTCACCTGCTTCAAGACAGAGTTTACAAACTCAAAGTTGCACATAAAGCATTATAAGACATAAAGAAATAAATTAAAATAGATGTTATTGAAAGGTACCAAAAGAAACAAAATCATCACGATTCTACAGAAGTTTGTTGTTATTGTACACTGAGGTTAGTTCTGAGTGTTCTGACAGCTAAGACAAAAAGGGAAATATATTCTGGGCTTTACAGTGTTTATAAAAATCATTGAAACCTGATCTATAGAGACTTTTGTTCCATACTGAAAGTGTGTATTGTTCGTTATGACAGGTCATTATTTTTAACTTGAACTTTACAGACATGCTATTTAAAAAATTATATTCATTATGAAAGTTAAGAGGTTATATATTTCATTAATAACATTTCCTTAAGATAAGAGAAGGTCAACAAAATCAAAGTTAATATTTTATATAATTAATGTAAGCTGGGGTGATGTAGTAAAATGTAATGACATTTCTTAAATCTGTTGGACTATGAAACTTACATTGAAAGATAATGAAATTGATGGACTAATTTAGGAGTAGAATGAAAAAAAAAAAAAAAGACCTCTTCCCTATTCTCTTTTGTTCAGCATGTTATTTATCACCTTTCTATTTAGAAGATCTACTTGCTGTCATTTTAACAATGATAGATTGCCTAAAAACTTCCAAGGTCCTGAGGATGGTTGCAAAATAAATACAACATATATTTAAAACAAGTGCCATGAGCTTTCTGGGAGTGCTGGAACTTTCTGCTCTGGAAGTAACAGACATGAACATAAAAGGGTAGTAGCTGTCTAGGAAACGGGTATTGTGTTGTCATGCATATGAGGGTAAATCTCTTCTCAACTGAAGAAAGAAACATGATCATGGTTGAATTGTGACACCAGGCTCATTCGCAACAACTTTCTTTTTGGACAAACACTCCAAGTCTGTCTCTTTCTTTTTATCTCTTTCTCAGAAACTAATGGGAGCTTCTGTTCTGCAATGATAGAAGAACATTGTCCTGGGGGTGATGAAATGTTCTTAGTAGTGATAGGATAATTTCTGTGGTAAAGCAAAAGCTACAATGAATGAAAAAAATGACAAGATAAAACTTTCCTGCAAAGCAAAAAAAATTCTGGCAGAATACAGATTTTTTTTTCTTATGTGACCCAATATAAAGATTTCAAAGTAAAAGATATCCAATTCCTTTTCAGTCTCAGATAACAGGTGTATATTTGTGTTACTTCCATATGTAGATGACTTTAAAGCATTTTGAAATACTATGCCTCTGTAGCCATGTGACCAGGAAGGTAGTTGGTATTTAATGGCCTAACTTGTCAACTAAGTCAGCCAGAATGGTTTGTGTATGTTTTCATACATTTACTAATTGAAAAATATTTCTACTACTTAATGGCAGAAATATCAATAGCTAACACATGTAGAGTCTCTTATATTCTAGACACTATAACATGCCTTACATATATTAATTCATTTAATCCTCCCAAAGAATCATCAAAGTAGATTATTCTCCAAATTTATGAAAGAGGAAATTAAGGCACAAAAATCCTAAGTTATTTGCTCAATATTACATTGCTAAGAATTGGTGGGGGTGGCTCTTGAAGAGGCGCTTTGACATTGGACTTGGAGCTCTTAACAATATGGCATACTGTGGTAGATTCCAAGGTGATAGAAAGAGGATGACAGGATGGCCAACCATACAGTTCTCACAGTTGAGGACCCCAGACATGGTGCTCTCTATTATCACCGTCTTCATTATTATTATTATTATTTATTACTATTACTTTGCTATTGTAGCCTTGTACCCTTTATTGAAAATCCATGCATAAAGACACACTTATATGCAAACACACTTATATTCCCTTCTCAATATATATATGTTCTTTCTAGTAAATTTATCATTTAAAAAGATTTACCAATTTTCTATAGTAGAGAAGAAATTGTTACTGTGGGTGGTTCTTGCCCTCAAGAGATTCAGCTTCTAAAAGTAAAAATAGGTAAGTGCACAATTATAATCTCAAGTGATAGGCACTGAATTAATGCTATTGTGGGGCAGCTATGCCCCTTCCCCATGTGTGTGTGTACGTGTGCATGTGTGCTATTACGAGAGGCCTGAGTAGAAGTGCATAAGAGATTTGTGAAAAACAGGGTGTTGGGGGAGGAAAGGAAAGGACAGCTATAGACATCATTTTTCAATCTCTGTTTTCAAACAGATCTCTGTTTTCAAACTGAGAGAATGGGAAAGAGTTAAAAGCAAGTTGCCAGTCACAAATCATACACCTGCCCTCAACTTAACAAAATGTCTTACTTCAGGTAAATAGATAACACCAGACTTACTTTACATGGAGTGTTCAGATTGGCTTCTTTAAAATCCTGAATTCTGGTCAGAGAGTTTGATGGTCAGAAGAAACAGTTGCCATCATTGTCAATGACCTTGGGTGTTGATCTATTTCAGGTAATTTTAAGATAGCTCTCTACTGACAGTTGACATTGTAGAAGTGTTTCCTGTTTGGGCTTTAGAGGTAGCCAGAAGATGTTTCTGGGCCTCCACACTGTGTGCTTGACTTTACCTGAAAAATCTTTCAGGGGCCCCATGTGTATCTGTCTGGATGGCACTCTGAAGGAGAATCATAGCTCAGGAAGTGCCGGGGAGCTGGGATGAAAGAGCCTCTTCCAGAATCACAGGTGTGCAGATGTGCGGTTCTAATTCCTAATCATTTGTCTTAGGGACTAGTTAGTTGACCTGAGAACAGCGAGGATTCAAAGCCACTTTGAGGTCTTCTCATCTTCTGATTCTAAAACAGACTTCTGGTCATGAAGGGGAACAATCAATTGATCCAATCTGAACTGAAGTCAAAGAATTTCTTGTGACAGTATTAGTGCATATATGTCACTGGGTTAGGACTGTGGACAGTGGTTTTATGCATGATTATTCTCTATGTATGTGTTTATGTGTGATTATTTCTACATTGTATTATATGTCAGAAATTAGACTTGGTGATTTTAGTGCTAAAAGGAGTAAACACTCATCCGGATGCCAGCAGGTACAGTATCTCTGAATGAAAATACCACATTCTGTCAGCTGTTTGGATTCTTTTGTACATGGTCTGCATAGTTAGCATGATAAATATGGAGCGAATTTTCATCCTGACATTTAATTAAAATGAAATCACCTACCATTGTTACCCACTACACAGAAGATATTTTTATGTTGATATTACTCTAATGCCATATTAGGCTGATTGGATTTGTATTAGTGGTTTTTATGAATTGAATTATTTCTGAATACTCAGTGCTTTAAAAAGCCAAGTTGTACATTCTATTACGTTGTATGGGAGTATTGAACAATCTCCTCTTTGTTGATTTAGAGGTAGAAATCGAGTAGTCCTGTGTAACTGTAATGGCATACTGTGTTACTGGCTTGTCCCATTTATCTACTTTACAGTCTTTGTGCTTTTATTGTTTCCTGTGTTGATTTATATTATCATATCTAAACTAATATTAATATAATTTTTTCACTATTAGTATTCATCAAACTGGTCTTTCATCATGTTATTACTGTGTGATTACTTTAACATATTGCATATTGAATAGCACAACATATTCAATAGGACAATCATAATCATGGTTGATTTATCAACCCATTGATTTATCCATCTGTCTGTCCATCTGTCCATCCATCCATATTCTATATATCAATCTGTATATCCATCCTGCATTCGTCCATCTATCTACCCACCCGCCCATGTATTCACCCATCTATCCATCCATAAATCCAGCCAACCACCCACCCACCCATCCATTCTTCCATCCATCATGTACTATGGATTTCCAGGGCTAACTCATACTGAAGCTAATTGATGTTTGGCATTATAAGTCTAAGGCCAGTACAAACAAACCCTTTATTATTCAATTCTGAGCTTCCACATACTTGGTATGTTAACAGTTGCTTCTATTGACTGTTACAACATAGCATAATACTCTGTAAAATCACTCAGGCAGAAATGTTTATTTAAGTTTTAGTTCTAAGGAAATAGCACTCAGTATACTCAAGTAGGAAGAAATGTCAGTGGTTTACATAGTCCTTGACTTTTAAGTTTAAGTAAATCAATTTGTTGTGAATATAAAGTTTTTGTTTTTATTTTGTTAAAGACACAGTTTTTATTAGTAGTGAAGCAATAACATAGGACAATGCTAGAATTCCATTAAATGTATTTTATGAAACTTAAGAGTAAACATTTCCCTCTTTTAATAGTAAATTTTATTTATTATTTTTTTAATTAGGCAAAACAAATCTCTCTGTTTCAAGCTCATACTCAAGTTTGGGTTTATATAATTGAACTTAAAAACAAATGGCCTGTCCCTTTCTATACAGCAAATACTAGACATCACTTAATTATTTGAGAGGAAATTAACTGATTTCAAGTATTGGTTCCAGTGATTGCATCCTCTGACAAATCAACATTGATTATTTAAAAAATAACATTTTAGTAATAGAAAGTAGAATATACATGAATAGTAAATATTTGTTAGATGGCATATGCCAGCTGAGAAGAAAGAGGAAGGACAGTGAACATACCCCAGTCTGTTGATCGAATGAAGTTAGTAGTATCTGATTAAAATTCTCGTTAAAACTTTTTTTAAAGACTTATTTATTTATGCATACAGGAGCTGGGATGTAGGCCAGAGGTGTGGAGGTGAGAGGATTCAGCTAGACAGAGTAGGGAGCAGAACTGGCGGGTCTACTGAAATACACTGCTGAGGGGAATAGCGGGTTAGACAGGAGAGGCGTGCTACACCATGTGGGTTACCTCCTTGGTCAGGGATCGAACTCCTGCTGCAGTGAATAATTTCATAGTGTTGAGACTTAACCCCTTGTGCCACCAGGGAGGTCCTTGTAAAGACTTTTAATGAGAGGAGAGAGCATCCAATCCCCACTACGCCCCCTTTCCTGACTTTGTCTACAAGAGACAGTGAACACCCCATCTATTGCCAGCACTTTAAAACCACCTGTCTGCTTAAAATTTGAAACAACTCAAAAGAAGCTCTGATAGAATTCTCTTTTAATTTCCATGAACTCAAGCCACTTTGTGAAAATTTTGACAGTAATTTATTTCAAAAGAAATGCTGGATAAGATGATATTAAACATCAGAAACTTTTGCTGACAGGCGAGATGAGCTGATGCATAGGCTTGGACTTTTTGATCTCAAAATAGCCAGTAACACGTGATTTTGCAATATAATATTGTTTTACTGAGAGTTTTAATGTGTTGGGAATTTTTGACTGGTATTTATTTACATTTTGTGTTGCATTTGTTTTTTTAATTAGTGGTGTTGTAGTGTAAGAAGGCAGCTTTTTGGTATCAATTCTGAGTAGCCTTAGGTTAATTGGTACATTTAACTTCCCATTACAGCCACTGAGTCTCGTGACTTAAGAACTGTCTTAGACTGTAATAATTCTAGTAACGAGAAAATAGATCGAAAGGGTCCAGACAGAAATTCATCTGTCCTCTCTTTTTATAGAAGGCAAATCAAAAAGTACTTTAATTTGAGACATTGCTGCCCATTTGAAATAATAACAGTCTCTAAATTAAGAAGTTGCTGCTTCTTCCTTAGTTATTTCAGGCAAACCAAGTAGGCTGTTGCTGGAAGACAGAAGATCGTCTCTCTCATGATTTAATTGTTGACCAGGCCTTTTCATCTTTTGTGTTAATTTTAGAGTTAAAGAAGCCATCTGCCTTTTGTTTGTATTTACTCGATGGTCTTAATTATTTGTAGGTAACAGTACCATTTATGTAAAGCAACCTTTTTTCCTATCTCTAGTTACCTCAAAACATTATTATTTTTTTTTTCCTTCAAGCTAAAGAAATAAAACCTGGTGCCTCACTTTTTAACCTGCTATGGAAATTAAAGGAAAGAAGAAAGAGACTGATTGACTGATACAAGGTCAATTTATGTGTCTCATTGGGGACTTGTATGCAGATGCTGAGTCTGTCCTCTTTCAATCACATTTCACCATGGGGATCCTGACATGCAGAGAAGAGGAGGCGGCAACATTGGTTATTCAGAGAAGAGACAGGCCTTAAGACAAGTGCTAGACTCCGAACCCCAAAGAGTAAGGGGGGAAGTTAAGTATAAGAAAAGTTCTTACCATAAATCCACCCATGGTGGAAGTAAACAGTGACATGTGTTTGGCAAGGAGAAGTTTTTAAGACTCTACTGTGGACTAGACTGACTACATCCCATTTAGCTATGTAGACTTCATGGATAAATAGTATATTCTATATTTTCAACTGTTACTTTGAATTCCAGAAGTTATAAATATGCTGAGGAAAATGTTCTTTAGAAACTGCTCATACCAGACACTGCATGACTCTCCCATGTTCCTGTCCTTCCTCCAAGAACTTGAACTCTTCTTTACCCAGCTGGTTCTTCTTCTCCTGTTACCAGGTAAGATACACCATCAGATGAGCACCATGGCTGGTGCTTGTGGCTTTATTCAAAAGGGGATTCATTTTTTTCAGCCTCTTGTTCTCTCTTCAACATTTTTGTGACAAGTCAAAATAATCTCTTAATCAAATGGGACATTTCATTGGTGACCACCTCACAGGATTAGATAATCCTGCCTTTCCTACTTTGTAGAGCAGTGAAGATTGATAAACATATCTTATTTCACTGTTATGTTCCTATGTATTTTAATATTTGTCATAATACTTGAATTTCCCCCGAGGATAACCTTCTTTATAAATGCAATACATGAAATTAAACACTAGCAGTTGACTTTATAAAGAGTCGTCAATAAAATTAATAATATTCAGACATTACAAACACAAAGGTAGTCCTATATCTTAGCTTTGATTTTCAGGGAAATATAAATTCAATATACTTCTCCTTTTGTTCTCTTTCTGAGAATTCTTGTATAATTTGACCATAGTGTCAAGTGTAAAGAAAAAAAAAAACATCACTCCTTTCAAGTCCCTTTCTTGTATGTCATGCCTGGAGTGTTCTTTTCTTTTATGGTCCTCCTTTAAATAGTTCTCCCAGCAGCAGCAATTTATTCTAGTAAACAGGCACTCATCACATGATCTGGAAAGTACTGATTTCTTCTCAGTCTGCCACAAATACAATTAAGTTGTTCTGTTTCTATGGTCAGTCACCCCTGTTTTCTAAAATAGGCAGTCTCTAACATTCTCCATTTTCCACAACAAGCTCAAAACAAAGCTTTTCTTGCCTAATCGGTTCTTTTGTGTTGATCCAAATTTGCTCTGCAATTGCAGAAGCTGCCAGGCTAGTGGGCAGAGTCTCTGGAAGTTCATGTTGCAGGTGAAAATCTTAAACTGCAGAGGCACACTGAGATAACTAGAAGGTGTTCTAGTGTTTCGAGGTATCCTGGATGTGAGAAGGGTGAGTGTTTTCATCGTAATACTGGTTGTGAAATCATGATTATTATGATTGGGAAATTGAAAGCAAAGAGTATCCTGGTTTTACGTATTTATTTATTTTAATTCCGCTTTTCACATCAAAAAGAAGATACTGAAGTGCAGGGGTGTCTAAGATGTCAAAAATATGAGCTCTCATCTCAAAACAGATTCTGTCATCACAGATGTTCTTACTTCCATACTGATAATAATGTCATTTCACATCACAGTCTTTATATTATGCAGGTAAAATAAGATGAAACAGCTATCATTTTTTTCTTAAATGACAGCATACAATGGCATTCTGAAAATCATTCTATACTTCCTATATGCTACATGAAACCAAAGTGTAGATAGTCCTTAACATTCAGAAGAACCCTATAACTTATTTGAATGCCTTCTCTCTTTACGTATAAACATGCTACATTTGGAAAACACAAATCTGCAAACTGCAAGTATTCAGAAAAGAACAAACTGAACTCATTCCAAGGGAGGTGTGGGAAAGCATTTACAATAGTAAATTCACAGAATTATCTCAGCTGGCATGATGACAGAATGAGGGGGGAGGGTGGTGTATCAGTCTTTGAAACACAGTTGGGAACCCCTGAATATTTCCCCCTGTATGTTTTACGATATATGTTCATATTTTCATGTACATGCATACATACATATGCACATATCTTAGAATGAGAGACTATGCACACTCCCTTTTAAAAATTAAGTCATAGAAAATATACATATATTTATGTAAAAATATATATCTGATAACATGTCCATATCTATATACCCATGTGGTATATATTTGTGTTTGCAAACCATGAACTGATGGGAGCATGAGAGCAGCTTCATGGAACTCACTGTGTTATCTGAAGAAGAAACATATTATAAGGATGAAGAAACTGAAGTACAGAAGGCAATCTAATCTGTCCAAATTCTTTAATGTAAGTATGTGGAGCTGCTCTCTGAGCCCACGCAGCCTAGTTCTAGAAGCACTGGTTCCCAGTGCCTCCCTCTTGCTTTCCTTTCGCACATGAGATGATAGTCCCTCCCACAAGGGACATACTAACCCAGTGGCATGGCCAACCCATGCCCAGATGCTGTTCTTCTGCTGCTCAGCACCATTGCATGAGCTGCATAAAATCTGTTTTGATTAACACGTGCTACATTAAAGAAAACCAGAGCCAATGCCCACTTAACTGAGTTCAGATACATTTTCCAATTTTTAGCCTTTCAATGTCTTTTTGAGACTTAAATTTTGATTTATTTTCTTCAGCACATTGTTGAGTTTGGAAATATCAAGCCCATTCCACCCATCTCATTGAGGTAGACTCACAGCAATAAAAATGCCGAGAAAAAGACTTCTCAGTTACCCTGGAAAACAGAATTTCAGTTGTCATATCATTGAACTGTGCAAGCTGCTATTTTAATATGAAACAGTAGAAAAAGTTTAATCAGTGTCCAGGTTAAGAGTCTTCCAAAAGGACAGAGATTGTAAGAGTTTGGAGTGTGTATTTGGCACAAAGATGTTTAGAAAATAATATGTACACAAATCTTAATGCACTCCTTTAGGAGAATGTGTTGAAATTTATTCATCTATTTAGACTTCTATTGTTTGGCTGTCTTTATAGTCTTTGAAGCCAGATTTAACATATGTATGTAGATTAAGGACTCAGTTCCCTTTTGACAGGAATTGATTATTCTGCCAGTTGCCTATCAATATTAAATAACTGGAGGGGGGCACTGATCTGGTTATCTTTTTTTAAACAGAAGATTTATTTGTTTATGCATATAATATCTGGGGTGCAAGCCAGAGGTCCAGAGGGTGAGAGGAGTCACCAGAGACAGAGTGGAGAACAGAGCAGGCAGATATACTGAAACACACTGCTGAGGAGAGCAGCGGCCAAGGCAGGAGAGGTCTGCTGCACCAGGTGGGTCAGCTCTCTGCTCGGGGATCGAACTAATGCTGCAGTAGCTGCGGGCGCTTCCTAGTGATGAGACTTAACCTTTTGTGCCACCAGGGAGGGCCCTGATCTGGTTTTCTTTAATTTAGCGCGTGTTAATCAAGACAGATTTTATGCAGCTCCTCCGGTGGGGCTGAGCAGCAGAAGAGCAGGTATCTGTGCATGGCTGGCCACGCCCAGGCACTGGTGAATGTCTTCCTGAGTGACACTGCAATTACTGCTACTAAGTAAAAGGCAGATTTGTTCCTCTGATTTTATGTAGTATAAGTTTCCATTTCCTATAAACATACTTCAGAGATAAGCAGAATCTTACAGTTTTCCTTATAATTTCAGTACTTAAATGATTACCACTCTATTAATGCCTTCTTATGAAAACAGATAGCTAAATTAATAGTTTCCCTGTGACTACAGCAAGAATGTTCTGGGTATATGCTATCTAAAATATTGCTGAGAAGTATATAACTCAGAGTTTTATACTTTTCCAAATGGTTTGCATACAACAATAAAGCACCGTATTTAATTTCAAAATGTTTCTAGTGCCAGCCTGCACTTTCAGATATGCTATCTCTTTAAGTTTGAGGTTTCCTTTTTGTCTTGGGTGGTGTTCCTGAGTGATGTGATTATGCAGACTGCAAATTAGGTTGTTAGCACAGAAAGGTAATGCCTGAAGTTGAGCAGGTATCGTAGCTCATTCTCTTTCCAGAGAAAAATAAATTTTATAAATTCAGTATCACATTCAGGAAGAATCTCATCCCCAATCAAAAGAGAGTTGCCAGACTAAACAGAGCCTCTTGAAATGTTTAATTTATTGTCATGTTATGATGTAAGTTGATTTTTCTCCACTAGAAAAAAAATCTGCCCCCATCTCCAAGGTCTGACTCTATAATCAGAAACACTTTACCCTCTTCTTTGGGATGGAAGGTCTGGAAAATAGTTCATATGACTTTCAAAGTGGTTGATTGATTTAATTGACCAAAATTTATCAGGAGTAATCATTTGACTATACAACTACGAAATAACACAAAAAGGGATGTTTTGTTTCCACTTAGGTTATTCACTTAAGTTTGAGTTGCTGAGTTCAAACATTGGAGTTTTGAAAATCACCAGTAATTAAGGAAAATAACATCACCGATAATTAAGGAAAATAACAATTATTTTTTATCTGGCTTGGTTTTCAGGGAAGAGGAGAAATAAATTACAATGAAAGATTCTCTAATCTCTAGAAAATCAAATAATTTATTAAGACATGTTTAGGGCCTCCCTGGTGGCGCAGCGGGTTGAGCGCCACACTGATGCATTCGCTGCACAGCAGCACAAGTTTGATCCCTGGCCAGAGAGGGGACCCACATGGCACAGCAGGTATCTCCTGCCTTGCCCGCTGCTGCCCTCAGCAGTAGATCTGCCTGTTCTGCTCCCCACTCTGTCTCTGGTGAATCTTCTCACCTCCCACAACTCTGGCCTGTACCCTAGCTCTTATATGCATAAATAAATAAATATTTTTAAAAAATAAAGACATGGTTACAAACTGACCAATTGGCCAAATCTAAAATAATTTTCAGAAATATACTGTAGAATATGGGAATGGAGAGATTGTACGTGGTTTTTTAAAAAAAATTATATTTATTTATTTATTCATACAAGAAATGGGGTGTAGGCCAGAAGTGTTGGGGGTGTGAGAGGAGTCACCCAAGACTGAGTGGGAGCAGAATAGGCAGATCCACTGAAATACGATGCTAAGGGGAGCAGCAGGTGAGACAGGAGAGGTCTGCTGCGCCGTGTGTGTCAGCTCCCTGGCTGGGGATCGGACTTAGGCCACAGTTGCTGGCGATAGCACTGAAACTTTCACCACTGTACCACCAGGAGGGCTGGTGATGGGGTGTTTTTACCTTAACAACAGTGACAAGCTTATTGAGAAAACAGAAACTGACAGGGAAATAAGGTTGAAGACAGAGATTGAGTCCTTTGAGGGTCTGTGATGTCCATTGGGGTATTTGATGGCCATCAAATCAGATGTGCTGTTGGAAATAATGAGAGTTAGGGTAACATGGTTTGATTTTCCAGTGACTCCTGATAAACGGCATTCTGCCTAGTTCTCCTATTAGAAAAGTAGAATTTCCCTCTGAATCTTTGGGGAGAAGAGAACCACTGGGTAGAACTCCGGTTGTGTCCAGGTTGTCTGACTATGCTTCTCAACACGTGAGCCTTCCCCATACTGACAGCTAATACAGGTTAATGCATCACCTTGTTGAGTACTGCCTAACATGCCTGGGAATGAGAGCGTCAGCAGTGGCTGCAATCGGCCTCCACCACATGTACAGTGGGATGTGCAGTGTAGACTCAGCCTCATGATGCCCTTGACCCAGAAGAAAGTTCCATTGCACCAAGCAAGTGTGTAACCTTGATGTATGGGAGTGGTGAGCCTAGGAGAGTGGTGCCCCCTCCCTCTCTTGTGTGGCTAAGACAGAGTAGGGACCTCCCTGGTAGCACAAGGGTTAAAGTCTCAGAACTATCAAGCTACTGCCAGCCACTGTGGCTTGAGTTCTGTCCCTGACCAGGGAGCTGACCCATGTGGCACAGCAGAGAGCTGACCTCTCCTGTGTCCCCACTGTTCCTTTCAGCAGTCTGTTTCAGTAGATGCCTGTTCTGCAACCTACTCTGTCTCTTGTGAATTCTTTCACCACCCTCCCCACTTCTGCACCTCTGGCCTAGACCCCAGTTCTTACATGCATAAATAAATAAAAATAAATCTTAAAAAAAAGACACAGTGCCACCATCCAAGGTGCACATCCTGAGTTAAGAAGGAAATATGGTCTTAAAGACAAGGCTTTAAAATATGTTGAATATAGGAATAGTGGATTCCTTTTTCCCCATCAATTTTATTTAAGACTTGAAGTTCTCCCTATATTGGAGGTTCTTCCTTTTGTAAGCTACAATTTTTTCAGTTTTTAAAAGTACTGTTAAATCTGGAAAAACATCTGGGAAAAATAATTCCATTGTGTTAGCACAGTTGGCAGGCCTTCAAGTGTGACTTGATGGCAAAGGCACAGGGAAATAAACACAGAGGGAGGATGGTGCTATCAAGAAAAAGATCTGGAGGGGAAAAGAAGGCGTTAGCTGGCCTGCATGTCTTTTCCTGCCTCGGGCCAGTACCCATGGTTACAGCCCCAGCGATATCCAAGTGACAACACATTTCAGAGTTTGTCACTGATCGCTACCGAGAATAGTCCTGCGTTTTGATCTCTAGGTTTTATTTCTTTTCCACAGTCCAACACACAGATGCTGCTGCTGTGGCAGAGCCTAGCTTTGGATTTGAGTAAACTTAACAGCTGGGTGGGTATTTGTACCGTCAGATCAATGGCATTGCTGGGCTCACAGTAAGAACTTCCCTTTCTTATTCTTTCTTTGTAACTGAGGTGACATTGGCAACATTGGTGTTTTGAGGTCTAGGATCTCCCCCTCAGCTGGGGTTTCTACACCACACCTACCAGCAAAGCACCCGTAGTCCATTGTGCTTCCCCCGACTTTGTTCTCTCCTCACCTCCTCCTGCTCTACCCCTTCTCCTCCACCTCTGTTCTATGTCATATTTCTAGGATTTGTTGTCAGTGTGGCTTTATCTGGCCTTTGGTTTGGTCTATTTTCCACATGTATGTGGCCCCATCCCATATTTGTCTTTGTCCTTCTGACTTAATTTCACTTAGTGTCATCTGCTCCAGTGCCATCCATATTGTCATAAATGACAAGAGTTTATCTTTTTTGATAGCTGAGTCATACTCCACAGTGTATATAAACCACATCTTCCAGATGTGCTCATCTGTATTTGGGCACTTAGGTTATTTCATGTTGTCATAAATGACAAGAGTTTATCTTTTTTGACAGCTGAGTCATACTCCACGGTATATATATACCACATCTAGATGTGCTCACCTGTATTTGGGCACTTGGGTTGTTTCCATAGCTTGACTGTTATACAGCATTGCATAAACATAGTGACACCTATATCCCTTTAAATTATAACTCAACAAAAAGAAAACAAATAACCAAATCAAATAATGGCCTGAAAAGCTAAATAAACACTTCTCCAAAGACAGACATGTGTGTTTATCTTCTTCATGTGCCAATTGGCACATGAAAAAATGCTCATCACCTCTTATTGTCAGGGAAATGTAAAAACTCTTAACCATGAAATAGCTAACTCAGTTGTGTGAATTTTGGGGGACCTCAGCTGGCCTGTTAAATATATGCATGATGTTTAGAGGGATATTATGATTTTTAAAAACAAAATGCTGGGCCCTCCTTGGTGGTACAGTGGATTAAGCAATGCACTATGAAGCAGACTGCAGCCACTGCAGCATGAGTTCGATCCCTGCTGCCAGCCGGGGAGGTGACCCACATGGCGCAGCAGACCTCTCCTGCTGTGCCCGCTGCTCCCCTCAGCAGTGTGTTTCAGTTGATCTGCCTGTTCTGTTCTCTGCTCTGTCTCTGGTGAATCCTCTTACCTCCCGTACATCTGGCCTATACCCCAGTTCTTGTATGCATAAATAAATAAAATCTTTTAAAAAAATTTTACCTCAGAGGACTACTTTAAAAACACACACACACACACACACAAAACCAAAATGTTTCTGTTGGAATCTTAACACAATTCATATGTTCAGGAAAGAGTTTCTTCTTTGTAAGGCATTGTTTCTAAAATTTGAATTTTCTTGTTCATGGGTACTGGCTCACAATGAAATAAATAACTTCAAATTTGGGGACACTATTGGATCCTCTTTTATTTTCAAAGGCATTTTTTTTTTCTGTGAATAGGATGAGATTGTTGTTTTCATCTGTTCTAGTCTAGTGATTGTGACAATAGCAGACACTCAGTAGGACTTCACTGTGTGTGTTGAATGAATGAAAGTACAGTGGAACGAGACAAAAGCGTATATAAATACAGAATCAGGCAGAGGGGAGCTAAAGGACATGGTGACTACAAGTGGCAGAATTTGTTAAATAAATATCTGATTTTATTGGCTAGCTTATCTGTACATACAATACCCAGAGTAAAGTATAAATTGGAAATCGTTTTTTTTTCCCCTTTATTCATGTATATTTGACATCATTTGTAGTCTCCATGAAATTCCCACCACCAATTCACCAGTGCACCATCAACTCAGTTCTTTGTGCTTTTTCTGCCCTCATCCCTGTTACTCTCCCTCCCTTTCTCTAAGTGCCTCTAATTTGTCTTTGTCTCTTTGTTTTTGTTGTGTTGTGATTTGATTTTTTTTTGAGATTTACTTATTTATGCATATAAGCACTGGGGTACAGGCCAGAGGTGTGGAGAGAGGGGTGAGAGGATTCACCACAGAGAGTGGGGAACAGAACCGGCAGATCAACAGAAGTACACTGCTGAGGGGAGTAGCAGGCACAACAGGAGAGGTCTGCCACACCATGTGGGTCCCCTCCCTGGCCGGTGGCAGGGATCGAACTCGTGCTGCAGTTTGCTTTATAGTGTGTTGCTTAACCCACTGCGCCACCAGGGAGGCCCTTGATTATTATTATTATTTTTTTTTTTTTTGGTATTGTTCTTATCCTTGATTCCTTATTTGGCTCACTTATATTCCTCCTAAAAGTGAAACCATCGATATTTTACTTTTGCCTTCTGACTTATGGAAATGAATTTTTCTTAACAAGAGAAGAGACAATGAGTGTTAGAAAACAGTAATGGAAATTAATGATTTTAGTGTTGTCTTGCAAAATATTTTTCTTGTCTTTCTAATGTTCCAAATACTATGGGCTTGTCAGTGTCTTGGGTCTTTAGAGCTAAAAGATTCTTAGATGCCATCTAGTTAAGGTTTGAATTTCATAAGCATTTGGGGAGACTCTCAGGAAAATTCCCTATATGTCACTCGAAATTCCTTGGAAAAAATACCATGTGAGAGATTTTTCTTTTCATGGGAAATCGATGGGCTAGACATCATCCCATTAAGCAAAGAATTCCAGGTTCCACTTGCCTGTTTTAAGAAATAATGAAATGTCTGGAGTTCTTTGTTGAGGATTTCTTTTTCTTTTCATTAATTAGATCTAATGATTCTTTGTCAAAGTACTTGAAATTGTAATTGACAGGGGATAAAGGAAAGTGAAATCTTTTGATCTCTGTCTCTTGGTATTATACACTATCTTTATCACTCAGATCAAAGGGGTCGGAATATCATGCTCACCAAAGAAAAGTTGCTGTTCCGATTTTGGTAGTGACCTAGAGAGCAGATGAGGAAATTAGCTGCTGTGCAGGTGTGAACATGACAAAATCAAGTGAAACCTTAGTGTCTTTCTGCTAAGCACCTTCTTATTCATAAACAATGTAAATAGATTAATAACATCCATCAGGAGACCCAATGTCACTCATCATACATATCCAGGAGAGATCTCAATAACATCATCCAAAGGGGAGATATCACTACCTTAGATAGAGCCTATAGGCCAAATGTGTCCATCAGAAGGCATAAAGTAGACTTTTATTAAAACAAGCCTGAAGGAATAGCTTCTACCCATTATTGAATTAAAAGCTTCTGTGGAAAACTGGAGTCCTCAAAATAGAGAATTACTTATTTTTTAAAAAATAGTCATATTTAAATACAGAATAATAAAACCAGCAATCTAGTTTTTATTCATATTTGTAAAACTTTAAACTTGGAAGATAATGAGAAAACAATATTTAAGAGTTTTCTCATTTAGAGAGAGAAACAATATTTAGCTAAATATTTAGTTAAATATTTAGAACAATATTTAAGAGTTGCAATTAAAAGATTGGTGTTCTAAAAAGGTAAGATATTAAAAAGTAATTAAAAGGTTGTATTCCTGTCATAATGAATGTAAGATAAATATAATCAGTTTGTATCACCCCCTTTTTTTTCTGGCCAAAGACGACCTAGAATATCAGACCAATGTAGTTTATTAAATGTCCTCCTTTCTTTGTGTATGTGTGTGTGTGTGTCTGTAGTATTATTTAGAATTTCAGATGAAAACATATGCACACACACTCACACACACACACTGTGAATATGAAAGTCACCATAAAGACTAACACGTAGTAGGCATCTAATTAATTGTGTCCTCATTCCTTATTCTTTCCATTTACTTTACTTCCTACTTCATCTGCCTGATATATTTTCAGTAAAATCTTTAAAGACCATACAGGCAAATTAGGCAGGTACAGAATGTGAATGTAGTTCAGGAACAATAACTAACTTCAAATTTAAGTACAACTTGATATGAAACAATAGCTGTATTTATTAAGATTTATCTCTGTATTCATGTGACCAGAAGTGAGTCTCCAGAGACTTGCTCAGATTAAATACCTTACACTCATTTTTATGTTTTTTGTTGATTCACCTGTGGCAATTGCATTTTAGCTCACCAGTATTAATGTCTAAGTTCATGATTCTGACTAGAATTCTGTGCAATTACTAGATTTTCAATGCAGTGCTTAGACTCAACATATTAACACATTTTCTCACTGTTTCTGAAATTCATTATTTTGCTAAAACACACAGGCAGCAGTGATCATGAAGCAGGCAAACAGATATTGGTATGGTGTCCAGTGAAGGATACATACATTAATTTTTCAGGTACCTGCACATACATGATTCAGAAAATCAACAAACTATTATTTCTGTTTGTTTTCTCAAAGTCCTCAAAGAAATGAGCTCATCCCACTAGACAGTCTGGCCACCAACCCTGCCATCCCTCCTCAGAGGCTACGAGTCGCCTTCTTGTCACAGCTGCCATGAGTCAGATCTTTGACAGCGATTGTCACTGCTGACAGCAAATTAATTCCAACAGCCCTCAGTCCAGTAGGACAAAACTGGCATGTGCCTCTCGGTGCTATGCTTTGCATTATAAATTGAGAGATTTCAGCATTTATGATCCCATTTACAATTTTGTTTGTGTCAATGACACATCATAGCACCAGGAAATATTCTCATGCAGAGATAGATTCATGCACAATCAAATGTATACTGCGAAAGACCCATAGATTAGAATAGGAAAGATGTTTTATTTTAATTTTTATGAGCAAATTATTTTTTAAGATTTATTTATTTATGCATACAAGAATTAGGGTACAGGCCAGAGATATGGGGCATGGGGGATTCACCAGAGACAGAGACAGAGTAGGGACCAGAACAGGCAGATTGACTGAAATACAATGCTGAGGGGAGCAGCAGGTGAGACAGGAGAGGTCTGCTGCACCTCGTGGGTCACCTACCTAGCTGGGGATAGAACTTGTGCTGCAGTGGCTGTGGCTAGCATCATAATGCTGCGCCTTAACACCTTTTGCCACCAGGGAGGCCCCAAGGGAAGAGGTTTTACATTTAACTTATGACAACTCTGGACAGTACTGCTGGCATCCTATTCGACCAACTATTACACTATCCAGTTTGAGCCACGATACGCTAACCAAAGGTAAAAAATCAATCCAAGTCTCTGGGTTAGCATTCTGCCCTTGGGATGTCTACTTTTCCTGAGGGCAGGAAAGTCACATTTCATTGGTTTTATTCTTGGTTAGATGTCAAGTATGCAGGATAAAGTATTTCCCATCCTATGCATAAAAGTGTATTGATGGATCTTTTCCTCCCAGGGAAAATTATAACAATATAAAAACTACCTTGTATGATATCCAGAATTATGATGCAACTTATTTTATAGTACAGGTAGTAAAATGTGACATGAGGATAATGACAAGAGCAAGAACTCATTGGGAATGAGCCTGAGAGAAGTTACAATTTTTCTCTCAACTTAATTCTTTAAGGGTGTTTGGAAAAAAAGAAGACATTTAATATTTATAGGTCTTGATGGCTCCACTCCTTGGTATCGGGTCTGCAGGAAACCTTGATTTAATGCACTCTGGGCCAGGCAGGTAAGAGGGGGTACTTTCAACAATATGTTCTACACCCTTTTGTTCAGAGTAGATCAGCTGTGTTGGTGAAACAGAGTAGATCAGATGTTGAAAATAGCATCTGGTAAATATAAAAGTACCTCTTAAATAATAAAAATCAATTGTATATCTGGTTGCACAAAAATAATGAAACTTTAATAAATAAATACCTCAGGCTGCATTTTGTAAGAATGACATAATATCATATCTGACTATTTCAACTGAACTGAAATTAAAACTACATCTAAGACTTGTAATCCACCCAGCAAGCAGTCCGTTCATATTTTCACTGCTTATCAACAAAGGAGAAAGCTATAAATACTCAATGCACTTTGAAGGTCAATTTTTATGACTGTGTCATTTTATACTAGCTTAATCCTCAGTGGCTATTGTAATAAAAATGAATGAATTAATGGCCTCTTAACTAACATGAACTTTTGATACAGAAACACAAAGAATATTAAGAATGTCCTGCCTTAAGTGAAAAGATTAAGAGCTTTATAGTGGAATAAATTGCGCAAGACCTATGATCTAGGAATTCACATTGACATCTGGACTAAAAGAGGTGATATAGATAGAGATTGCTGGGGGGGTTGGACATGGCAGGAGAGAAGCAGAGAATGAAACCCTGTCTGTCTCTAGTAACCAAAGGGTGTTCATAATGACTCAGGTGCTGTCCTCAATCTTAGCCATGTCTTCTAAGTGTCAAGATGTTTTCTCCTTGACAAAACTAGAATCACGCCATGTATTAAAGAATACAACCCATCATGTGATAAACAACAGACACCATCAAATTCACTGGTGGCATTCTCTGCCTTCTTTGGTCCTGCCCATTTTGATTGTGCTTTCCCTAATGCATGTTGAGGTTGCGTGCTCGAACTAGTCTCTGCCATCCATTTACGATACCCATTTTTTATTTTGAGTACCCCACTCATGTCTCATAGTATGTACAAAGTGAATACTGTCTGGAGCTAGTCTGATATTGCTAGTGTCTCACTTAAACAACTTCAGTTTTTATTGCTTCCATTCCTCTACTCAGGTCATCTACCTGCTTCTTAGATTTTGTTCTCATCAAGAAAATACTCATTTTAACAATTATTATACAAGATTTTCTTGCTGGCCTTCATTCTTGATCTCAATTTATTCCACTATGGATCCATTCTTCACTGAGTTACTTCGCTGCTCAAGGAGATAGAATAATTCTGTGTTTCCTATTTTATCAAAGTGTACATTTTCCTGCATATATATATATATATCTCCTCCATAATTTAGTTATGCATTTCTCTCCAAATTTATTTTTCATTTTACTCTATTATTATGTATCAGAAGTTCTCATCTGTTGATTCAGCACATATTTTGCTACCACCAATAAAATGCCAAGCAGTGTTTGAGATTCTGGAACTATTGTAAAATTCCTAGGTCCTTTTTTGAGGAATGTAGTGGAATGGGTGGGTGGGGTGGGCTATAAAACAGACTTTTTTCTCATAGACAGCCTAGTCAAATGAGAATATAAAAATTAATAACAAAAATATTGTAACTACATCTGAAAGGGAAGATGCTATGCTTATAAAATACTGACAATGATGTAAACCAATGACACTTTATATATTTATTTTTTAAAGATTTATTTATTTATGCATACAAGCACTGGGATACAGGCCAGAGGTGTGTGTCGGGGGTGGTGGTGAGAGGATTCACCACAGAGAGCAGGGAGCAGAACAGGCAGATCAACAGAAGTACACTGCTGAGGGGAGCAGCAGGCACAGCAGGAGAGGTCTGCCACACCATGTGGGTCCCCTCCCTGGCTGGCAGCAGGGATCGAACTTGTGCTGCAGTGGCTGCGGTCTGCTTCATAGTGTGTTGCTTAACCCACTGCGCCACCAGGGAGGCCCCCAATGACACTTTAAGTAAAAAAAATCTAAGTAACAAAATAATGTCAGGTGGGACCAAGTGGTATGAAGGGAAGTAAACCATGATATAAGGACAGAGAGTTATGATAAAGATGGGGAGTGTAATTTTACATAGACTTCTCAGGAAAAGCTTTCCTGACTTTATAAGACCTCCAATGAAGTGAGGGATGAGGGCATCTATATCTGGTGACCAACTTTGCAACCTAAGATTAGAACAAGACCACAGATTCTGAGACTGGACTCGGCTCAGAGAAGTAGCAAGTGAAGATAATGTGATGGCTTGGAAGGCAATAGCTATAGCAATAATTGGGGGAGATTTAAAATACATTTTCAGCCTTTTTAAAAAGAAATATTTATTTATGCATGCAAGAGCTGGGGTACAGACCATAGGCTCGGGAGGTAAGAGGATTCACCAGAGACAGAGTGGGGAGCAGAAGAGGCAGATCTACTGAAATACACTGTTGAGGGAAGCAGCAGGCAAGGCAGGAGAGGTCTGCTGCACCATGTGGGTCACTCCCCGGCCCGGAATCAAACTCGCACTGCTGTGCTGCAGATGCTTCACAGTGCTGCACTCAACTAGCTGTGCCATCAGGGAGACCCCCATTTTCAGCTTCTTAATGAATCAATCCTAGTGATAGATGCTGTTTCCAGACCAGCACCAGCACCACATTTTTCTTTGCAGTCAGACCAAATAATCATGCTCCTGGAGAAGAGAGAGCATCCTAACGATTTAATGATGCTAAGGTCTAAAATATGATGGGGTTGTCAACAAGGCATGAGCAACCACCACCACAAGCTATTATGCAATAACCAGTATCTTTCCAGCCTTTATCAAGTTTATCCCATTTATGCAGCAGTTTGATTTCTAGCTGCCTTGGACATTTCAGAATATATACTCCAGCTCAGAGGAAGTAGAAGTGATCTGAACATCAGAAGAAAATCATTTTAAAAAGATACCTAAAATTATCTGTAAGTCCAAACTCTGTTCTATTTTTCCTCGTGAAAGAAAAGGATGTGCTGCCTTTACCAGATTAGAGTCTGCTGGTCCCTAGTTATCAAGCTCAGTCTACCCTATCACCTGAATATACTACCCTATCACCTGAATTTACTCAAGGTGTTGTTGCTATATATATATATATTTTTTTTAGCATTTTTTAAAATTTAATTTTATATTTTTATGCACAGGTTTATTTCAAACTTTATCCATCCCCTTTACTGTTCTATTTTTTTAAATTTTTATTAACTTTTTAAAATTTATATATATATGACATCAATTGTAATCCCCATGCATTCCCCATCACTATATCACCAGTGCACCAAAATCTCGCCCCCCCCCCCCCCNCATGCATTCCCCATCACTATATCACCAGTGCACCAAAATCTCGCCCCCCCCCCCCCGACAACTTAACGTTTCAAAACAATTTAATGCAACCATGGTTTGTGAGTCAGAAATTGAGAAAGTGCAGTTGAGCCTTTCACCCTGATTCATTTGGCATTCTCTAGTGCGAGTCAGGGCTGAAGGTCCCACCTCCCCGGTGGGTATCAGGGTCTGGTGTCTCCCTGCTCTTTGGCCTCCTTGTTTCATCAAGGGGCGTCCCATTCTCCAGGGACCTTCCTCCTGTAGGAATGCTGATCTCTGGGTGCTGATTTTTGCGCCCTCCTTGGTGGCCGACCTGCCTGAAGCCAGTGTTCAGGAGATCCCAAGCAGTCAAGAGGTCTTGAGGTCCCATATCAATACATTCTGTTGGGAAGCAAATTTTAAAGAATAGAAATGAAACCCTGGGAGTGGGAGGAGTAGCAAAGGTTCTACAGTCACCTTGAATTTACTACACAGCTAACGTATAATGTAATGATGCAGCTTTCAGGAGGAATGATGCTGTCTAGGAGGATGACTCCAGTCTCTATGAAAATAAGTTGAAGTAAGTTCAAAAACATTTGCTTACTAAATCAACGCATAGGTTATCACAAATTTCAAAGTATTTTCATTAACAGTTAAAAGTAAATTTTCATTTCTCGGTATTGCCCACAAAATGTGCGTGGTATAGCATATGTGTTTTGGTAGAGATGTATACTATCAGATAGTGTGTGTATATATAAGTGCATATGTATGTGCACATATCCCACTAATAAAGTGGTATGGTATTTAAGTTCCTACAAATGTAGCAGTATTCGTGTTACTAAAGACCCAAAATGACTCAACTGTCAAATCTTAACATCAAATGCATATTTTTATCTTGGGATTGCTTAGTTTATTTTACAAGTATTTACTCAAAAGTAAATAAAGAGAGAAAACAATTACGAAACCTTTATGTATTCACACTGCTGATATCTGCTGAAAAACAAAATTAAGAACATCAGGGAATTGATTGCCTAAAGGAAAATTTAAATTCATTATAATGTCTTAAATATTTTGTGAAGAGTAATGGACCTAAAAATATGTGCCCCCTATTGTACTGACTTTGAGCCAACTGTTCTTTTCATTTGACATTTTCTTATTTATTTATCTGCTCAATCAGGCATCAGCAGTTACCTTCAAAATATGTCACATATTCAATTATCTCTAAGTGTGAACTATCAAGAGACTGCAGAGAAAAATCCAAGCAGAAAGCTGTATTTATGAAAGAGTTGATGTGAATTTTGAATATAGGCTTTTATTATGTATTATTGAGCATCATTTGAGAATTATTCACTAACATGTTTCATTTCTTAAGCAAACAAAAAACACCACTAAACATGAAAGTAATTATTCCATTTTGCTTTATGGATACTAGATTTCTTGCTATGAAACCTGTCCTAACTCAGGAAGGTGTCACTTAAATGCATACTCTAATATACTAGGAGGTGTCTTAAGAAAATAAAAATGGCAATGTGGTATGATTGGATCCAACAATAATCCATTAAAATATTGAAACTGTAGTACAAAAGACTTATGCTTGCCTATTTACATAGTATGACTGTCCACAATTGCCAAATCCTGGACCCAACCTAAATGCCCTTCACCAAAACAATGGGTAAAAAAATTCTGGAATAGATACCTATGGAATATTATACAGTTATGTAAAGGACAAATAAGACTTTGGGTACAAAATGGCTGGACAGCATGCGATTATGTTAAGTGAAATAATCAAAAGCAAAAGATAGATATCAGATGATTTCATTCATCTGTGGAATATAAATAACAAAAAACATATACAGGCAAAATACAGCAGGAGTAAATCTTGGACTGAGTAAAAGAATTTAATAGTTACTAGGGGTGTCAGGGGAGAGGGAAGCAGAGACATTATGGGAGTGGGTGGTTGGTGGAGGATGAAAAACATATGCACACATAGAAGAGCAAAAATATAATCTCAAAATTAATATTAAACATTAAAAAAATATATATCAGGAGTCTAAATGAAGGATGAACTGGATGATTTCCAGACCCATTAAGACCTAGATCATTTCCTTCATTAAAAAGAACAGTGTATGTCAACCTGAACCTTCTTTAGCACTAGGGGCTTGGGTTACCCTCCCAATATTGTAGGATATGGTGGATGGTGATGGTGACTTATATTTGCATTTTCAAATAATTTTTATTTCCTTCCTTCAGTAGTATTGGGGGGAAAGTGATACTTTTGTAGCTTGATACTATTGGTTAATTTTTAACTGTGAAAAGAGAAAGAATTAATTACCCCAAACTACAGATCAAATTAGTGGCAAACAGAAAGGATCCCTTCCCATTATCGAGTGTTGCCTTCCTAATGTAATGAAGCGAGGGCACAGTACACCTTGTCCAGTTAGTGGAAATTGACACAGTATTTATTAAGGTGCATAATAAATCAGTTGCTTACATTGTTAGGCTAAACTGGAACAAAGTGGGCACATAGCATGCTGGTAACTTTAATTGTCAAGTGATGGAATGTGAAAAGCTACAACAAGAACTGTACTTGCAAATTGAGCTGATTTTGAATTATCTTACAGCGTGGGTTTTCTCTTTGTGTTAAGTATCTCTGGCTAGCAAACATTTGTATTCATCTTTGTTTCTGTAATCAGATGGAAGATCTAATATTTAAAATATCACTAATATTGTTGCTTTGAGTCCAAGGGGAGGGAGCTGTGTTAGGGAAAGCAGCAGGAAGAATCTTGATAGGAGAAACTTTGATGGAAAATCGAATGGTCCTCATTTACTGTGTTTGCTTTTTCTCTACTTTTTCTATTGTCTTATTTTCTAATTGTCTGATTTGTTATTGTCTGATTCTACCCATGTCTTAGAAAATTATTTTTAAAATTAGGATAAGAATCCTGATTATGGGAGGATAGGATGGCTGTCTGTATCCCTATTCTTCCTGCCAGGTATAAATAAAACCTGGAAGTTTATATATGAAATAAACCAAAGGAAATCTCAGAAAGATGGAAAGAAGATGGCCTGGCTAGGGGGGTGTCAGGCCCCAAGGAACAGCCTAGTGCTGGGTTCCCTGGGATTTTTCTTTGCCTTCTGGCTTTGCATTTATGGTTGAAAAATGCTAGTTAGTGCAGACAGAGAAAATCCCAGCAAAAGCCCCTTCTGTTTACAGTGGAACAGAAAAAGGGCAGACAAACAAGAAAAAAAAAACAAAAACTTTTTAGACAATAACGCTCTACTACCCTCTAAAGTTGTGTCCTACTAAATTGTGTCCCTTCAAATTCATCTTGAAGTCCTGATTCTCAGTATCAGCCTGCAACTATATGTGGAGCTAGACCCTTCAGAGAGGTTACTAAGTAACAATGAAACTCTGTGTGTGTGTGTGTGTGTGTGTGTGTTGGAGGGTATCTTTATTCCAACATGATTGGTTTACAAATAGCAAAGACAAAATGTGGGCATACACCAGGGGTATTGCTGCAGAGAGGACACAGCTAGAAGGTGGCCACAGGCAAGGCAAGGAGGGAGACTTCAGAAGAGCCCAGCCCACTGACCCCTTGATCTTGCACTTGCACCTCCTTGATCATGAGATAATAAAGCTCTCTTATTTAAGTCACTTGTTCTGTGACCTTTTGTTATGGTAACCCTAGCAAACTAATACACACCATCTGCCCACCCCACTCCTGCTGAGCTTTTGTAAAAGTGAGAGGAAGGTACTGTTCTTCTCAAGACAGACAGAAGTCCAAGACAGACAGAAGTCCGTAAGTAAAAAGAAATAATTCGTAAAAAATTATATTTAACTATTCTGTCTTGGAAAATACAAGATTGTTATTTTATTAGTTAGCCTCTTTATAAAAGTTTTCAAGGTATTTCTTCCCTGTGTATCTGCATTTGTACATACCAAAGTCTTACACATAGATGGCCTAGTGCTGGGTTCCTTAGACTTTTTGCCTCCTGGCTACACACTTCAGGATGAAGAACTGGGCAGTAAGAAATGCTAGTGTGTGCAGACAGAGGAATTAAGGCACTTGCCCATTTGGAATTATTTCATTGAAATAATGAAACAGCAAAAGGCCAAAGGTGTTTGAAACTTGTGAAACAGGAATTAATGCAGTTAAGGACTTTTGCAAAATAGATCTTGTCAAACAACATGTAATATAATTTTTTTCCTACCAAAGAGGCAGTAAACTTTTAAATTTCTTGTACCATCTTAGCAGAGAAGACAAAGTGAAGAATGAGATAAAATATTGGAAGGGGGCAGGAAGAAAGACAGAGAGAAGGAAGTAAGGGTGAGGGAGAGAAAGAGAAAGAGGGAGAATGGGAGCGAGGATCTTGATTATATCAAGATTTTTATTATTGATTATTGCATATTTCAAGGATTATATTCAAATAGCACTAATTGTTGTATAAACTCTATAATGAAAAGGATAAAACTAGATGGGTTTTATATGTGCTATTTTAAATTTTAAAACAGTGGTTGTCAAGAGCCTCTTATGAAGTTATTTATTCCAATTTTCTGGACATTTTACTTGTTATACATTCACTCTATTACATAGAAGTAATAACTTATGGATTATCCCAATGGCCTGCTTATATATAAAATATAATGCTAAAATTCTTAAGAAACATTGGAAATTCTTACAAAACACTTGTTACAGAAAAAAAATTAAGAAATCTTAGGCCAGAAAGGAAATGAATCCCAGAGAAATTACATTTAAATGAGGTTACATGAATGGTTAGGGCAATGAAAGTGGGAATGTTTGTTGTTCCTCGTGGAAAAATCTGGAGTGTACTTTAGGTAGACTTGCCTTTGCTAACTCCCAACTAAATCTAATTAGGTGGATTCCCCCTGGGTGGGGACCTCATGTGAGGGGAGTGCACCTTGGCCCAGAGAAGCTTAGTGCCCTTCCCCTGGCTTTAGGCTTTGGTTAAGGGATGGGAGTGTGAGCCAATGTAAACCAGACAAAGCTTATGCTTCAAGTGACCTCTTATTTTCTCCTGGACTTAAGTTTGGTAGGATATGGGACTGGAGCTTCTGGCAGATATCTTAGTGCCACATGAAATGATGAATAAATCGGAGTGGAGGTGAATAGAGCGAGGTTCTCCTTGTTACATGATTTGAGGCTCTTGTTTAAGCCTGTAGAACAGGTACAGGTGATCTGGCCTGGAATAAGTTCAGGTATTCTACTTCTTTTCTGTACTGTGGTTCCCCTTGTCATTCTGATAAAGTCAAAATGATCTCTCTAACAAGAGTGTTTTAAATAATAACAGATATGCAGGGTTACAAAGTGAGACCTAGCCATATTGAAAAATAATTCTAACTAGGAAACTAGATTACTTTATTTCCCTTAAGACAATTTTGGCTTTTTAGCTGTACCTCTGAGTTCAGTTTGGTCCCATGTTTGTTTATGAAGTAAGTTATGGCAAGGGTGATTATTTTTTCTAAATAATTACATCGTTATCTTACTTTTAAAATTAAATAACATTTCAAAAATTGAGAACAAGAGTAGGGTTAACAGATGAAATATAGGACACCCAGTTTAATTTGAATTTCAAATAAACAATGTGATTTAGCCTAAATATATGTCAAAAATGCACAGGGGGATCCTGTACTAAAACATTATGTGTTCTTTATCTGAAATTCAAATTTAAATGACATAATGTACTTTAATTTGCTAAACTGGCAACCAGCCTCACCAAGACCAATCTATAGCTAACACATGTTAGAGATGAAATTTCATCACATGCCCCAGGAAGTAGGATTGGGTTGAATATTTTCTTATGTCTGACAAATATTAGCCTTTTGAATGGGGCTTAACACTGTTCTCATATTATGTTTTATGAATTCTGGGTAGGCAAACTGTTGACTAAAATAAGATTTATTTCTGTGTTTTAATGTTTTATTGATGATAACATAAAAGTGATAATAAAAGAATATTTCTTCATTTTTACAAAAGGCAGTTATACTGACTAGTGTTTTCTCAGAAAATCTGTGTAGATTTCAGTGCCAAGAAGAAAATATCTCTTTTTATTTATTGGACTTAGTTTATCAGCAGAAAAAGTTTAATTCGCTGCATTTTCTCTTTCTCCTTTTTACAGAGAACCAAGAATCCATGTGAATGTTCAATAATGATAGAAATAAATATACCTATGCCCCTGAACATTCTGGGAAAATTCTCTATTTTAATATTATTTAATTGCCCTTTCATTGACTCATTAATTTTGAATACTTTTTACAGTGATTATAAATGACTTATCATAATTTGAATATTTGGAATATAAAATATTAAAAAATTTACAAGAAGTTGATATATTATGCAGAGACTATACTCCTTAAATCCCAACATAACTCTAATTAAATTATTTTGATATTTTTGTCATTGCAATTAAGATTGAGTAAAGATTTTTAGTGCCTTTAATGACATTGAAGATTTGGAACAAGTTTTGATTAATAGAGATATTAGCATAAATGCAATAGTGATGCATGTAATATATCAATGTGTCAAACAAAAGATAGATATAAAAACAGTTAAAGGGGCCTCCTTGGTGGCCTAAGGGTTAAGTCTCAGCGCTATCATTGCTATGGCTTGAGTTTGATACCCTGGCCAGGGAGCTGACCCATATGGGGCAGCAGACCTCTCCTATCTTGCCCGCCCCCTGCTCCCCTCAGCAGTGTATTTTAGTAAATCCGCCTGTTCTACCGCCCACTTTGTCTCTGGTGAATTCTTTCATATACACACCCTCACTTTGGTACACACGCCAGTTCTTTTACTCAAAAATTAAAAATAGATAACAACAGTTGAAACAATTTTCAAAAAGGAGCACTATGATTTTGGTACAACAAAAAATGTTTCACTAATCATGTAATGACATGTGTTAGTACAAGGAGAGGATTTTGAAAATAAAATTGTAAGGTGGAAAAAACAACTTGTACAATAAAATTTTTAGTATTTAATTCTGTCATTAATTTTGAAAAGTGCACAAAAATGAGGCCTCCTGGATTGTGTAGGAGTGTAAATTTCCAGGGCACTGTACTTGATAGAGCACTTCATAGTTCTAGATTTCTATGCATGTGCCAGATTATATTTTGAATCTCAGTATGTACTTTGGATTAGTGTTTTGAGGAAGAGGTTCATTATTTTAAAAATGATTGGTTTCTGAATATTTTAAATTCCATCATATTATTGAGATAACATTGATTCACAACATAGCATATAATTTACCGGAATAGGTTCACAGCACTTCAGATGTATGTTACCGCACCATGCCTACTGCCTAGCCACCCATATTCCTCTACCAGAATCCACTGGTTCCCTCCAACCTTTATTCCCAACTTTCCCCTTCCAGCTCTGGGAACCTAAATTCCACAGCGAGATTTTTTTTTTTTGAAGTTTTATCTATTTATGCATACAAGAACGGGCCAGAGGTGCAGGGGGTGAGAGGATTCACCAGAGACAGTGGGGAGCAGAACAGGCTGACTTACAGAAATACCTGCTGGGGGAGCAGTGGGCAAGGCAGGGGAGGTCTGCTCTGCCACGTGGGTCAGCTGCCTGAGTGGGGATTGAACTCCTGTAGCAGTGGCTGCAGATAGCTTCATAGGGCTGCGCCTTAACTAATCCCTTGCGCCTCTAGGGTGTCTCTTCAGTGAGATTTTTAGGGTTTGTTTTGGTTCAGTTTTGTGTGTTCATTACTGTGTTGCATAAACCTCCAAAGCCCCAACATCAAATCTTGGACACTGGGTGTCCCAGTAGAAGTTATTCTCCAGAGTCAGCAGTGGAACACTCTTAATTCCTGAGACCCAAACAATAGGAGCAATATTTGAACTAGGGGATGAAGCAAGTATGTTTGCTAGGACTTCAAAAGCAACATCAATGGTTATTCTTCAGAAGTAGCACCTTGGTAATGTTAACAGAGATTGTGTGGGAAAATAAAAGCATCCAGGACTTTAAATATAATTGATTCAGAAGAGTTTGATTTCAAATTCTAATAAATAGTTTAATTGATTTTGCTTATATATTTTGCATATGTATGTGTTAAAATCTATCTCTGATTAAGGGTAAATAAGCTCTTTGGATACATGTAAAAATTCTAGATGTTAGAAAGAACATAATTTAATTGGTTGGATTTTTTTTTATTGTGTGGACCAAAAAGTGACATTTTAATTTATTTTTTATATTTTAATTTTTACTTGTTTTTTCTTGTTATATTTGCTTTCTTTTCTAGGTGTAGTCCCCATAGAAATTCTACAACTAATTCACCTTTGCACCATCACCATAGTCCTTTGTGCTCTTCCCATCCCTGACTTGACCCCAACCCCTTCCTCTTCCCTGCAGAATATCTGTTTTGTAGTTGTCTGTTTATTTTTGTTTTGTTGTTGATGGTGTAATTATTATTTTATTTTTTTCCTTGATCCCCTATATTCATCCCAGAAATGAAACATTTTAGATTGGTGTAATATTATGCTAAATACTCAATATCTTAAGTTCTGGTTTGAAATTATTTTGTTTTATTTCTCTCTCAATTTTTATGCAAGTAGCACATTTCAATCTTGTTATCCTTATAGCGCATACTGACATTTTAGAGTAAGCTATTACTTCAACATTACTCTTTATTTGGAAAATTATTTTGGCCATTCTTTCTCATTGATTCTCCAATTTAACTTCAGATTTACTATGTCAAATCTCTTTCAAACATCCCTTCTTCCATTGGATAGTGGTGAGTGGAAACTTGTCTTCAGGTGTTATATACATTTGGAGAGCTGTACTTTATAAAGTAAAAATTGTGAACTAATTCTACCTCAATAAAAAAAGAAAAAAAATTAATAGCAGAAAGGAAGTTACATTATATATTCATGAATAGTTGTTATTCTGGAAACATGGGGTAAAGGAAAATCCAATTTATTCAAATTGTATTTTGTGTTGTTTGGTGAAGAACATCCCCCCCCAATATGGGTTAGATATCATTCATGTCAATATTAATTTCCTTCAGATTATTTCTTCTACTTATTACTAAGTAATGAAAATATATGAAAGTTTTCATATGAATAAATGGATTGAAACATGGTTTTGCATTTTAGCTTTTAGAGGACACTGCATTTCAAGTTAGGCTAGAACTCTGAGGTTACAAATTATTTAATTTTACATTTCTGTTTTTGTGATAAAATAACTTTACATATATTTCATATAATATCTGTCAGATTTAAAATCTTAAATGTGAAATATATTTTGCTCATGTGATACATTTAATGTTTGCTACAGTGACCTTCAACAGGGCTAAAATAACTACCTCTTCTATTAGAATTGCTTTTACAAACTCTTCAAAATGGCTTATAAATGTCAAAGAAATCACCAAGTGTAATCAATTTTTTTGTAAAGAAAAAAAGTGAGACAAGGCACTTGTGATAATATTTGAAACATTTAAGCTGATGGCTTCTCAGAGTATGCTGTACAAAGAAAAATGTGTATGTAATTGACACAATCTGAGATAAGTGAATCATCAAAAATTATCTAAAAGGCAATTTAGAATTTTTCAAAAATTATTGAAGTAACACTGCATTATAATTATCAATAAATGGAAGAAATGGGCTATCTTGTTTATTTCATCCTTAAGCTACTGCTTGTTTTTGGAAGTTGAAGAGAAATAAAGGCTACATTTCAGACCAGTGATAGTTCTTGTCCATATCTGTGCATACTAGGTAACTGGGGACAAATGCCTTCAAATACTTATTGAGATACCATAGACTAACAAAGAGTAAAAGCAGAAAAAGTAAACAAAAAGATATTGTTATAAATTAAACAAAAAGATATTGTTATAAATTGCATAAGTAATTCTGTTGAAATTTTGGGCAGCATAATTATTTTCTCTAGTTTTCATAACATCATTTTTGTAAATGTCTAATTATAGGAAAAAAAAAACTAAATGACTAAAAATCGAAGTAGGAAAGAGACAGAGCAGATGTTGTTGTGCATTTGAACAGTGATTTTCTTCTACTACTTTACTTCCAAACTCTAGAAACTCTTTCCTCTTTAATAACTCCCTACTGTATTACCCAGGCTGTGAAGAGAATGTTTCTTGTCTACAGTGTCTCCATCAGCATAGCCTAATACCCTTCAGATAGTAAGTTCCAATTCCAAATATCTTTACTAGAGTGCAAATTCTGGTGTCTTAGTCTCACCAACGTACATTGTCCCTACCATCACTATATGGGACATCCTAAGCATCGTTTAGAAAGAAACCTTTTAAGAAAAATCATTGAAATAAAATGACTTCCTAATATGTGTCTTAAACTGATATTTCAAATTTATCTGCTTGGTACGTAGGGCCAGTATGTGTTAATTTTACTTCATTGGACTGACATTTGCTGGAATATGGCCTTCAGTCTGGAAGGTAAACAATTGAATGTGGTAGTTCTATACCTTCATAGCATTTAGAGAAAACACAATAAAATTACTAAAAATTGGACTGAAAATAATACCCGTATTAGAAATGTGAATGTCTGGCATTAATTAACATGAAAAAGAGACACTAAAATAGTCTGCTGAACATGGTAATGCAAGGTTAATGAACAGCTGGTTCTCCATTTTATGGTGAACACTACTAATTGCAATGTATTTAAAATTCAGCAAAGATTGAGCTCTTTAAGTGTAGGTTGTGAAGGAAGCAGACACGTTCTTTCTGAGTGGCTTAGTGGAAATGGGCTTGTCTAGGATGGACTTGGATGGTCGGTTATGAACTTAAGTTGTGCTCCATGAAGATGCGCTATGTTCCAATAATGGGAATGCCATTTCTTTTCATGACATAAGCATTCCTAAGGACTCCTGAATGTTACTATCCTAATCAGTTAGCATTTCCCCCCATTCTTTGTGGAATTCAAAAGGTTACACCAAAGGGCAGAATCTGAGTTGAGGCAGGGGTTAGGGTCCTTTGCGTTCCTTGTAAGAGGTTGGTTGAAAGTACCTGATAAGAACGTTTTGGGTATTTGTGCTGTTTTTATTTCTAACCAATTTCAGTACTCCAGGAGCAAAGATGCTGCTCTTTCACATACCCACACATGCACACTCACAACCCTGACACTCACACATCGCCAGCAAGTTCCCAATGCCTGCACTTTATTAAGAACAAGACCAGCGTGTTGTCTCAGAACCAGTATTTTGTTTTTCCTGTTCCACTACACTTGCAATAAGCAATTTTAAACATCACAGTTTTTACTACCAGAGTTCTCCAAAATGTCCTCTAATTGTTGTGAATACAAAAAGGAAATAGACGAAAGGCTGTTGTTTTAGCCACTGAATAAAGGGGAAGAGGAACCTATTTCCAGCAGGGTGGCTGAGGCCAGGGCAGGGAGGCCTCCAAGGATGTGGAAAACTGGTCACTGGTCCCCCAAGGCGACTTAAAACTGCCTCCTCTGGCTGAAGCTCTCAGGCAGGCTGTGAATAATAAATGAATGCAGATTTATTGAGTGCCTACTAAGAGCTCTGCAGTGCTTTGCGTCTGTAAAAATGAGATAAAGGCACAGCTCTACAGGGGCTTCTATGGAGCTGGGGAAAACTGAATGACAGATGCAGATAAAAAAGGGATACACTCTGCAAAGACAGTGAAGACTCCCTAGATTCACCCTAAGAACTAAAAGTCAGAAAGGGCCTGGTCACCTATTGGTATCATGGAAAAATCAGTTTTTGGGTTTTTAATTTTTTTATTTTCTTACATTGTTGCTCATTTTGTTTGATATTTGATTTCTCCTCTCAGGGGTAGTTCCCATAATTCTCCCACCAGCACATCACCTGTGACCATCACCATAGATCCTTGGGCTCTTCCCTCTCCTATTTGACCCCTCCTCCTCCTTCTCCCCTGATGAATGCCTCAGATCTATGATCTACCTTCAAATTTTGCCTTTTTCTTTTAAAGATTTATTTATTTATGCATACAAGAGCTGGGGTACAGGCCAGAGTCCAGGGCGGTGAGAGGATTCACCAGAGACAGAGCAGGGAGCAGAACAGGCAGATCAACTGAAGAAACACACTGCTGAGGGGAGCAGTGGGTGAGGCAGGAGAGGTCTGTTGTGCCATGTGGGTCCTCTCCCTGGCCGAAGGCAGGGGTCGAACTCGTGCTGCAGTGGCTGCGGTTTGCTTCATAGTGCGTTGCTTAACCCACTGCGCCACCAGGGAGGCCCATTGCCTTTTTCTTGACCCTTTGTTTGGTTCCTTATATTCTCCCTATAAGTGAGACCATTCATTATTTTCTTTTTCCTTCTGACTTATTTTGTTTAATGTAATTCCTTCCAGCTCCATCCATGTTGCTGCAAATGGCATGCATTTATCTTTTTTGATCTCTGAATAGTATTCCATTGTGTATATAGTCCATATTTTCTTGATCCATTTGTCTTTTGGGGGGCATTTAACAGCTATTGTAAATAGTGCTGCATTAAATATAGGAGTGCATATAAATATAGGAGTGGAGCCCCTTCTAGGCAGGAAGGATAGAGATGGTTGCAGCATATCTTAGCACAAAGAGCCATAACTCTAGTGTGTTACTGATGGGCAAGAGGCAGCCTTGCACCACTCCATGACAAAGGGGTCAAGCAAGGACCTCAGAACTCCCCACTCCTAGCACACCTGTGGGCTCTACTCTCCAGCCCAGGTGGGTGTGAGGCCACACCGTCTAGGTTTGTGTATTTCTGCTCTGTGACATTGGCCCAATGGCCAAATCACCTAAGCATTTAATTCTCAGAACAAAGCCACATGATTAAGCAACACACTATTTTGTAGTATTTTGCAACTGGTAGGGGAAGGGTGGAATCATTAATGGAAAGTGATTTGGATTCCTGACTCTGAATAAGACCTGCTTTGATCATCTAGCATAGTTGTTTCAATGCTTTTGGATGTTGTCATAGTAGAGGAGGGGGATTTTACAGCTAAAATCAAAATCAAAAGATTTCCATGCAGATGCTGAAACAAGGAAACAGCAGAGTGCAGGGGAGCTGATATTACCAAGATAAATCAGACTTGCCATGGTTTCTGAACTCCCCTCTGATAAAGAAAGGCCTTGAACCAGTTACTGAACCTGTTACTGAAATGAGAAGAGCTGGTAGAATTCATTCTGTCAAACTTCTGAATCTTGAGTTTGTCAATAATCTCTTAGAGCCTATTGACTGGTCCTGCTCTGGAACAGTTTTCTGGATTGATGACTTACATTTCTCAAAATGTTTGCAAGAGGTTCATTTTCTGTTTATTTTCCTGGTCAGCATCAGCTTTTGTTCTTTGTTTCATGGTAGAACCTTACATGCCCACAACAGGATCTTTTTCTTTACTTTCTTTTTTTCTTTTTGCGCAAGGATGCTTTATTTTTTTTAGCATTTTTAAAAATACAAATTTATTACATCATCCTTCATGTTTCTACAATATATGATTTCCCCATGAAATTCCCACCAGTTCACCCATGCACCAGCACCATTGTCCCCTGTGCGCTTCCCGCCCCTGTTCTGATCCTTCTCCTCCTCCTCCCCTACAGAATGTCTCTGATCTATAGTCACCTGATGATTTAATTTTTACTTTGTTATAGTTACTCCCCCCACCCCCATTTGGTTCACAACAGAAAATTATTTTTCTTGAAGTTTGGAGACACTAAAAGGCTGAAGTGCTTAACTACCAGACGGCAGAATTTTATTTATGATTATGGGAGAATAAACAAAATTCTGTTTATTCCCCCTATAAGTGAGCTGACTCAGTGAAATGGGAATGAGATGAACTGTGGTGGATAACACCATAAACATATTACCAGAATATAGTATTTTTTTTTCCACCTTAGCACTTTTGAAGCAACAGAAATGATGAGTGTATGGGGTGGTCCTCAGGAAAGGGGGAAGTTCCAGAATCCCGGTTCCACCCTAAGTGGGTGGAGCTGAGCAGGGATAAGAAGATGCTGGAGAAAAGAGATAGAAGAAGGGAGGAAGAGGGAGGAAGGGAGGAAGAAGGAAGCAGGATGGAGAGCAGCAAGGAGACCTGGAGGAGGCACGTGGAGCAGAGGGACATGTGAAGAAACTGTGCTTGCTTTTTGGTCCTGGACTGGATAGAACAGATGTGGGTGAGAGACCCATGGGGAGTTTAATAATGGCAGCTTTCATCTTGATTTTAATTTTACTCTTTTCCTCCTGGATTTGCCTCTTTCTGACCCTTTTCTATGGGTCTCTACTGAAAGGTACTTTAGACTTGTGGCAGGCTTTTGGGCCTTGCTTTGGGCCAATCCTGTTTAGCTGGACTTTTACCCACAAGGAGGTGGGTAACTTTGGATGCCTAACTTAGTAACTATATTCTTTGTCCTTTCTGTGTTGTACCCTAATTGTATTAATGTTCCTTTACATTAAAGGCCTTATATTTTGTCTTAATGCAGCAGATGGCAGAACCTATTTAGAGAGGGCAGGTTTGGGGGTTCTGTGTCCCCCTCTCCCTGCTCTGTAACGAGCAAAATATCCAGCACAATCCTAATCCAATTTAAAACCCATTGCGATTCTTAATATTCCTAATAACTATTTTTTTTAATGTTCCCTCAAATGTCAGTTAATTTTATGGACTCAGAAGTTTCTTGGAAAACTTTTACTGGGACATATACTTCTTTTTTTCATTTCTTATTTATTTTCTTATTAACTGTCACTGTATATGTCAAAGTCACATGTCTTTGGAATCATAAATTTGCTTTCATGTACTTTTGGTATATTAAAAGTATCTGTTTTCTATCTGCAGTCAGTGGAAATCTTAACACATTAGTACATTTTGCACATTTTGTTTCATTAGCACCACACAAAATATGATTGCCGCGATAAATTTATTCAATCTCTTGTTCTTGTGATTAAAAAATTTAAGAAATCTTCAAATATAGACAATTGAATAAAAGGATGAATCAAGGGTTTCTGTTAATCTCAAAATATGAATTCAGTCCCTCCAACTTAATTTTGTTTTGATAGAGGAAATTTACATATAGAAGAAATTGAAACCGTGATATAGTGATATTTTCTGTTCCTGTTAACAAATTGCCATAAAGCCAGGACCTGTCTTTCAGGAGTTTTCTTTTTAAATCAGGCCCATCTAAGAGAATTTTCCATTTGATTAATTCAGAGTCAACTGCTGCATCCTTATTCCAACAGAGTTGTAATTGGCTTTAAAATAATTGAAACTATTTCTTTGGTAATTACTTTTTTAGCTTTTGTTATATGCCTTTTATGATCCTAAGTATGTAAAATATCTAATCTTTCAAAGTGGGTTTTATTTTGAAAATGACTCTAAAAGTCTTAAGAACAGATTAGGGGCTTTGGTACTGGGCATGGTATGGTAACATACTTCTGAAGAGGCATGAAATCATGTGCAGTGTTGTAAATGGTTACCTCAAAAGAAAAGCAATGCAATTTTTTAAAAGAGAGGGGGAAAAAAATGGAAACTCTCCTTGGAAAGACTGGCCTGTATTTGAATTTGGAGAAAGGAAATGAAGAATGCTGTAGAAGGCAAAAGGAGTGACAACAGTTTCAGTCTTACCCTGTTGGTTAGAGATACAAAAATACCCTGCTAGCCCTACGTGGGAGTTTTATGTCATCTACAATATAAACTGTAGGGTCTCAGAGTCTGGTATAAATATCTAAAAACAAGTACAATGAGATGGTGCTTGTAGTGTTTCAGTTTTTTCATTATTGGTTGCGATTCCATCAATACCAAAGGAGGATCAAGGGAAGGAATAAGAACAATAATAACAACAATTACAGTAATAAAGACACAAAAACCAAAAATGAGGAGACAAGGACAGACTGGGGACACTTGGTGGGGAGGGGAGGGGGAGGGTGGAGGGAAGATGGGAGCACGAGGGACTGAGGTGATGGTGCACTGGTGAGATGGTGATGGGGAATACATGGGGATTACAATTAATGGCAAGTATACGTAAATTTAAAAAAAATATTTTATATTAATAAAAATTAAAAAAAACAAACTATCAATAATTGATGCATTCTACACTTCTCTACCCATGAAGAAGAAATTGGGATGTATTTTATATCATAAACTTAAATAAGATAGTTCACTGAAATATGCAAAAGTGTGATTTAGCAAAAGCAAGTACATACAAATGTATTTTTGTTTAATAGATTGATGTCTAATTAGCTGACCAATGGGGGGTAATGCTAAGAGTGCTTGATAACTAAAGTAAATGCTATTTAACAGCATGTGGTTCCAGTAACACTGGAGCCACATTCTAGTCATTATTTCACCCAAGTCAACAGAGCCCCCTGTGATGGCATTGCTGCATTATTTAAAATCAGTTAATCATGTTCCTGATGGGTCTTGGCCACTTTTCAAAGCTGTCTCTTGTCCTGAGCTATTGTACCTTCATTCTGATCATAAATATCTCTGAAATCTGTAAAACTCATGCAGATAATGTTAAGTAATTCTCTAAGAAAAGAATACACACAGAAGATATTCTCTCCGTTTAATCCCTACTTAAAGACAATTAGATTTTATACTTGCTAATGTTTTATACTTGCTAGATGATGTAGATGTACATCATCTACCATACAGTTGGCAAGTATCTTTTCATTTTATAATATTTTATATTTGTTGTTGCTGCCCTACTTAACTCTGGGCTGTGCTAGCTAGTGAAAGGGTAAATGAGGACCAGAAATATGTATTCATCAGAGTAGACATTTTGACGTCATTCTTCCATTGGACTTTTTGAGTTCTCTATTTTTTATAAGCATTGCTTTCATTTTGCACAATTTAGTGACTAGGGTTCTGTAACTATCCTAACTCTTACAGAAAGTCAATAATTGGTCCCTCAATTTCACTATATTTTTCAAACAAGATAAATAACTCTCTAGCTCAGTTAAGGAAGCATATAAGAAGGACGTAAGAACACACACCCTTGAAACATCTTACTTTCAAGGCCCAACTTGAATGTGCTTTATTTTGTGTAGCTCTATCTTTTGACATCAAAGGGGTTATGTCTCCAAACCTACATTTTTTTGGAACACCTGCAACAGAACCTCCCGAGTTTATAATCCTAATAATCTATGAATTTAAAATGCAAGTTCTGACATTTTTCTTTGGATGAAGGCAGGAAGAACAAAGGACTGAGGTGATGGTGCACAGTGTAATGGTGGTGGAAATTCCATGGGGTCTAAAATTGATGTGAAATATATAAAAATAAATTTAAAAAATAGCAAGTTCCTGTTGTCTAACCAGTAAGTTGCTGTTTGCCAAGCTGTGCTCAGCCATGGACAGAACCTTGTGGTTCTCAGCTTCTCTGCTTTGCTTACTAATGAAGAACCTCAAGGTTTAACCAAGAAAACTGGCCCCTGAGCATCTCCCTCTTTCTTTGGAGTGTGGAAGGTGTTACTTCCTGTAACCAACTCCAACTTCTGTGTTACAAACTCTCACCTGAATAAAAGGAAGTATAGGATTGGGGGATGCATGTAAGATGCAACTGAGCAAGGTGATGAGACATTAAATATGCTTATGATGGTCAAAAATAGTTAGAAGTTGGGCCCTCCCTGGTGGTGCAATGGGCTAAGCAACACACTGTGAAGCAAACCACAGCCACTGCAGCATGAATTCGATCCCCGCCGCCAGCCAGAGAGGTGACCCACACAGACCTTTCCTGCCTTGCCCGCTGCTCCCTACAGCAGAATATTTCAATTAATCTGCCTGTTCTGTTCACCACTCTGTCTCTGGTGGATCCTCTCACCACGACCCCCCACACCTCTGACCTGTACCCCAGTTCTTGTATGCATAAATAATTAAATATTTTAAAAAATAGCTAAAAGTCATGAACTAAAGCTGAAGAAACACATGCAGGTGTTTGAAAACATCAGTGACTACTTTTGAGCAGTAAACAAATGAAAGTCAATACAAAGTATATTCTCCCATCTGTAATCTGAATGGGAAAAAAGATTAAATAATCATTATTAAGATATGCAATTATGCAAAAAAGAAAGATAGGCCCATTTCTTTTTATTGTTTCACTTATTTCATGCCAAGTGCAATGTTAGAGGTTCTGTATAGAGTTTGTATGTGAAATAGAACCACTTTTTTCTAGAGAACATTGATGCTTAGGGTGGTCAGCTCCGTTAGATGTTCACCAGACTTTCATATCTCTCTCTCTCTCTCTCTCTCTCTCCCTCCCTACCCCCCACCTTCCTCCCATGTGTGCACACACATGTGTACTCAGAAACATACTTTTGAAACATTTTACTTTCAAGGTCCATCTTGGAAACCCACTACAAGTGATATTTATGCTTGTCACTGCTTACAAACACAGTTCCTGCACAGAAAACAGTCCTGCTATGCTTTTCCTCATCTCCTCAAGCACAGCTTACTCTCTTATAAAACAACATCCAATGTAAACAATTGAGGTCATTCTAACATCTTGTTTGATGTAAGCAAAACTGAGTTCTTTATAACACAGTTTGGCTAGAGATCAGACACTCGGACACAGAATAGCATTGAAGGGTTACAGATCTGTGAAGTCTAATGAAAGAAAGATCAAAAGAAATCATTAAGCTGGATTAAGAATCTTGAGAAAAGATAGTATTAATATATACTAAGTTTTGAGAACACCAGGTGAAAGATTGTTGATTAAAATTTATTAATTCTAGAGTGTGTTGCCAGTCTTAGAAGGCTGAATTTTTTAATACTTCTAAAAATAAAGGCTGTCTACTATAATGACACTTTGGTGAATCACTACACTTAAACAATTCAAAGTGATTTTAGTCTTAGAAATGGCTCTACCAATGAGAGAGAGAGGTTTACCCTTCCTTTCTCCCTGGGCTATGGGACTAGAAGGGGGTGATGTTTTCACAGGTGAGGAAAATGAAATGGTTTCTGTATCTCCTCACTTAAGATGAGTCCCACAAAGGGCAAGAGTCATTCACTCTTGTCTTAGAAATAGCTGCTGTTATTTTCATCAGTTGTGGTTGATCTCAATTAAATAAAAACACTATTTTATGATAGAAGGGAGCTGTGGTCCCATTTATTAGAAGTACATTACAGAAGAAATTCTAAAATCAGAGATGCCTGACCTCAAACACTAGAAAGAATAGGAAATTGCAAAAGTGAATGAGTGAGACACGGAACCACTGTGATTCAAGGAAGATGAAGACATGCCAGTAGCCAGTTGGCAGAAGGCAGAGAGTGTTTATGCTGAGTCTGGAGGGAAGTGTGTGGAGGTTTTTAGCATTTTCTCCTATGGACCCAAGGAATAGCTACGGGGCTGTGTTCAATTTGTATTCATTCGTGAGATATCTGCCATCTCACCTATGGAAATTATACTGGATTCCATGATAAATGCAGTTGGGTTACATGATCTATAAACTTTCTCCAAATCCACAGTGCTGTCATTCCAGCAAGCACCCTCATGAACAAGCAACATTTTGTCCATTATGACCTTCAACCAATTATTCCCTGCAAATTGCCACGACTCATCAGTTATCATGCCACGAAATGTTCACACAGTTCTAGAGTGCTATGTCTTTTTGCAGAACTGTAGAAAATGAAGTGTCTCTACAAAAAGTTCAATATTTTTCTTGCTAAATTTTCTAATTATCTGTTAAATAAAGGTAATGCAATTTGCTTGCAATGAGGTGGCCTATTTTATGAATTTAAGTTCTGCTAAAACTATCCCAAAAGACTCTATGTAAGCGCTATCCTGTGTGAACTGGTGTGTGTATGTGTCTGTGTGCACACACATGTGAGCATTTGTATATGTGTAGCAGTGTTATAAATTGTCTTGTCGAAAATAAATTTTCTGACTTGGATGTAGTCCTCTTCTATTCCAGAGTAAAGTGCTCTGCTGTCTGATCTCTTTGATTTAAAAATTTAGAATACATCTTTCTGTTTGTGAGTTCCAAATAATCTTGGGATAAAAATGTACAACTCTTACCAGGAAATAAAAAAAAAAAACCCTCTATACCACAGTTCTATTCATTTCTACAGGCTTGCTGCCTGCAGTTTCTCTCCCTGACCCAGTCTATGCTCCAGCCACTATGACCTACTCTCAGATGCCTCGATTCTCTCTGTTCTCTCCAGTGTCCAGCCTTCCCAGGGTTATGGCTCCCTTGACAGAAACACCCTTCCACTTCTAGCTTGCCAGCAAACTTGGCTCTTCTTTCAGGATTCAGCTGGGCAATTCCGACTTTCAGTGAAAGAGATTATAATCACTCCATATTATCAGTTTGGCATCTGACAATGGAGAGAGAGCTTAAGATTTTAATTCATTCTTTTATATTTGTTGAACACCTGCTATTACTGTGTAAAAACCCCATAGGGACTATAAATACAAACAATGCAATACAATACAAGCAGACTCCTGTTTATATGATGTATGAAATACACACATATGATAACCAGGTGTCATGTCACATGGGAAATCCAAGCACTATGGAGATTTAGACGAGAGTGTCCACATTTGTTTGAATTTCGAAAACAACCTATTCTGGTGTTACTCCAGCACTTTACAAACTGCACTGGCCCAGTGGACCTCAGCTCTGAAATGCATGTGTTGTTCTCCTCTTGGATCATTGCCCAAGCATCCAGTGTGTAGATCTTAGACCTCCAGATTCCAGGTCAATTAGATCAAATTTGTAGGATTTCTGTGGCTTTCAAATAGTTTGAAAACCACCAGTATTTTATGTTGGAATGACAGTATCTCATGGCATTAATAGGTATTCTCAAGCTTTTACTTTCAAGGAAATTGGCGGACAACAAAAGCTCCCTTTCACTTTATAGCTGATCTTGTTCCTGAGTCACTGAAGTGAGTTAGTGAGTCATCAGCTTGGGTCCCTATGTGACATGGAGGCAACTTAGGACACCACACACTCACCGGGTACATTCATTTTTCTTTGTTTTGTAGAATTTCATGGAAGGGGTGTTCTGGACATTATCATATGGCACCCTGATTTTTGAAAATGACTCGACGCCTGATATTAACTGCAGATAGATGAATATCTTGCACTGGGAATTCTGTTCTTTTTTCTTTTGTTTTAGAGTAGGGGGGAAAAGACACTGAGCTTAAAAACTACAAATTCCTGAAAGAGCTGTGGAAGAAAAGGATGTCTTAACTACAGCACTTATTTTCACCAGAATATGTGTTATAGTACATGATTTAAACTACTTTGCATTTCTGTCTTAATCCTTCTTTATTTTGAGCTAAGCTAAGCATGCTTTCCTAGGATTCCAGTGTTCTCTGTATGAGGCAAATTAACTCTTCCAGTGCTCTTGGGTACCAATTAATGCCCCAGAGGAGGTAAATTACTAAAAGGTACCCTGCTGCTTAGGAAGACTGAATTCTCCTCAGATGGTTCAGCTGCTTTCTGGCAGAGAGTAGATGGTTCCCAATGTTTGTTCTAGAGGATAGGATCCCTTTTTACACAAGAAATTAGATTTTATCTGATCAGCAGGCTAAAGCTTCCCCAAAGTATCATCCAATAGACAAGATTACACTGATAGAAGCTTTTAATACTTGTAATGAAAGCTGAAAAATCAGGAAGGGAATATAAGACTGTGGAACAGAATATCTAGAACGCTTAAAATATTTAACATGTTGTAAGCCTAGTGCGAACAAAGTATTTGAATTTTAGTATTAAAGTGGAGCCTTCTTTCATCATTATTCAGAAGCATTGAAAATTTGGAGCATTGCACGAACATGTTACATTAAAATATATAGGGATATAGACACAGAAATGCAGAAGACAGCCTCTTCCTGTGGGTTTTTACTGTGTTCTCACAGGTTTATAAGATGCTTTTCAATGAGTTTAAGTATGAGAAAATTGTATTTTATATTGAGGTTAAAACTACTTTCCTATATCTTCATTTGCTCCTTATTACACAAATGATATTGAGGGCCCAGTGAATGTGGAGCCCTAGAGTGAAGAGATAGACAGAATCTCTGCCTTCTTGACCTTATGCTCTAACAGAAAACAAAAAGATTGCCATCACCATTAACTATTAAATTATGATCTGTTATGAAGAAAACTGTGAGATTCCATGGTGGCAAATACTTGGGGAGGAAAAGCAGGGGGGCAACCATAAGTGTGTAACCAGGGGTTACATGTTCATCCTAAAGGAAGTGATGGAGCGGCCTGGGAAGATCAGGGTGAGGTGGGTGCAGGCATGCAAAATCCCCCGAGACAAGAAGGGTATTTTTATGCCTGCAAAGCCAAGAAGAGATCATGTGGCTGGAGGCTGGTGAGCAGGGGGTGGGGTGGACAAGGAGTGAGATGGAGGGAAGGGCTGGTGTGGTGTCTTGATGGGCCCTATAGGCTAACGAGATGGTGGGTTTTATTCTAATGTCATGGGAGAGGTTTTTAAATAGGGGAGTGATGTCATAAGAGCTATAGTAATAATAAATATTAACTATTCACACAGTGCATATTTATTATGTGTCAGATATTTTAAAGACTCAACATTCATTAGTATGTCCGAAAACCCTATGGAATAGAATCAAAGTAATGCACAGGGAGGTTTTGTGACTTTCCCAAAACTATTGTAGCCAAAAATGGGTCTCACTTTATTTGCATATTCACACAACACACTTGCACGCACAGATAATTTTATTACAGGGCTTTTCAACTTCTTGTCTAGGTTCCTGATTTTAAGAGACAATATGTTAGGTTGTATGAATTCTTGAAATTTAACTCTGCCAGACCAAATGTAGAAAATGGGGAGCTGAAATAATAAAAATATAATTTGGTAATGTGAATTAGTTATTCTGTTCTTTGAGGTTGGGCTGAGAATAAACGTGTCTGGGAATGAATGAGTTATGATCCAAGACCACCTGTTCAAGGACTGTGAGCCTCTACATGTGTTGAGTACTCAGAGGATAATCCTCCTTAGACTAAATTAAATAATTCTTATGAATGACATCAATGCCGTGTCTGTCTTAGGAGAAGTAACACAGATGCCATATGTAATAAAGGGGAAGTCCTTTTTTTGCTTTGTTTCTTTTCATCATGAATTTGAGTCTGACCAAGGGGAGGGAGGGAAGGAGGGAGAGAAGGAAGGAAGAAGGGAAGAAAGGAGGGAGGGAGGGAGGGAGGGAGGGAGGGAGGGAGGGAGGGAGGGAGGGAAGGAGGGAAGGAGGGAGGGAGGGAGGGAGGAATTGGCAAAAAATTAGAACTGAGTTTTTTCTTTACAGTAATATTTATCCATGGTAACAATCTAGCATTTTCTAAATGCTAGAATAAATAATGATTTCTTTTAAATTTCTGTGATGTACTTCTGGTAGTATTTTTCTAATAATAGGCACATTATTAATAACCTGAAAATTCATAGGTCTGGACAAGGTCACTTTAAATCCATAGGAACAGTATCTTGTATCATCTTACTGTTTATATAATGATAGGAAACAAACTTACAAAAGCCATTAAAACCTCAAAGAAGTTTCCTCCACACACACAAAAAATTGTTTTATATCAGGTGATGAACCAGAGGAAACCAGAAGGATTTGGAATGTGTGCTAAGAAGAGGTGTGTTTTTGTATTCAGCTTGTTCACCCATCAAGAGTCCCACTGGTCTTGGAAATATCACCCATCGTTTATTTATCTGCAGAGAGACTGGAGCCTGAATTGATCTTTATTTCAGTCATGTAGTGAATGCAAGAATTGTGAAAAGCAATTTGGAGCCAAGATACATCCTTTTTCTAACAAAGAAGTTGTACTTCACAGGGATCTGGAGTTTTGTAGCTCAGCCCTACTTTTGGAAAATTATAAAAAAATTCATAGGAAACCCCCTGCCCCATTTTCAGACAGATGGGGACAGTTAGTTGGTCAAATCATAACACACAACCTAAATTTCTTCAGTTGTATCTTTCGTTGGAGGAATTGTTAATCTCAGATAGAAAGCATATAAAAATAGCTACTTTGAGAACTATTGCCTAAAGTTTACATTGTTGGAAACCCAGTCATCAGCCGGCATATTCCCCTAGTTATGCAGAATTCCACAAGGAAGCAGGCATCAGTCAGAGAAGGCAGGAAGTTCTTTATTAACACTGTGGGCTTTGTATCTATAGGCTCAGAGATCTCGCTCCAAAGTCTGCGCCCTGAACAACTAGGTTACAGAGTATATATTGACTAAAACAAGGGGTCATCATCTGGGATGCGTGAATCAGGGTGTGTGTGGCCTTGCGTTATCAGTTGTCCCCTGAAACTTTCAGTCCACAGGCCATGTCCCAACTTCAGCACATCAACAGGTCAGCCTGACATTTTCCACTTCACCGTCTCTGCCAAGGTTCTGAAGGTCTGTGGATGACTTCTTCCTTAAACCCAGGAAATCAATGAACAGACAATTATGATGGCTGCTCTTATGTATGATGACCTTGCTGTGTGTCACACGTTTCCTGTATGCTTTATCTGGATTGTTGAATTTGCTCTTCATGAAATCACTATGAGATAATTATTCTTAAGCCTATTTTAGGTTAAGTTACTTAACTTGAAGTGATAGAGCTGATGAAACATTTCATTTCAAGCCTTTATGATACAGAAAACATACAAACATGGAAGCCTTCTATTTCTCTATCAAAAAAATCATTGTTAATATAAGAATTTAAAGTCACAGGATGCTGGTCATTAGGTTTAATCTACGCATGGGCTGGACATCTGGTAGAGTCACACCACCTTATTGGGCCCTTTTTGTGCCCAAGAAGATTAAGGATGTGGCCTCAGGGAGTTTAGCTTTACAGAAGCTGTAGGATAGCCCCCTGCTGCTAAGGGGAGGGTGCCCGGAAGTGGTTGCTGCTGGCAAGTCTTTGTCTTGGTACTTACCCTGCTTAATGGGAAGCTGGCTCTGCTAAGCCAGCCTGGTGTGGTAGCCCCTATGCTCCCCCTTCTCTCTCAGGAGGGGGTGCAGATTGCCATATCCAGGGGGGTCTTCACTGAGCTGTTTGCCAGCATAGATTTTCTGAGCTGTTTGTAGCTTTTTGCAAGTTTTATTTTTCTCCCTTGGTAATTCTCTGCTTGTCTGTGCAGAAGCCTCTCCATCCACCAGCTGCTCCAGTGCAGATCTTCAGAGGAAGCATAGTAAGGCCCTACACCCCAAATCCTTCCAGCTACATCTCCTGTCACCTTTTTTTGTCTTGTTTGATGAAATAAGAAAAGTTTGGGGCCTTCCTGATGGCACAAGGGATTAAGTCTCTTTAAGTCTCAGCGCTATTGAGGTATTGCTAGCCACTGAAGCTTGAGTTCTGTGCCCAGCCAGGGAGCTGACCCAGGTGGTGCAGCAGACCTCTCCTGTTTCACCCACTGCTCCCCTCAGCAGTGTGTTTCAGTGGATCTCCCTGTTCTGCTCCCCACTCTTGTCTCTGGTGAATCCTCTTACCTCCTGAGCCTCTGGCCTACACCTCAGCTCTTATATGCATAAATAAATAAATTTTTAAAAAAGAAAGAAGTTTATCCTCTCACAGAGACTGACGCTCCTGTTTCTTTGATTATTTCTTGCTTTGTTTTCTCAGGTTGTCTAGACAGTACATATCATTTTCTTACTCTCATCCCCATCAGCAGTCACCTGTGCTCTGTACTTATCTGCCTGTGGGCCTGTATGTGTTGAGGGGGGAGGTGTCTGGAGTTGGGTGTGGGTATTCCCCTTGACCTCCTATAGCTATCTTGGTATTCAAAACCCCAATCAAGTTTAAAAGCATATTCCGATTTCTAAATGATTTAATAAGATTTAGAGTAAGAACAAAAATACATAATAAAATTAGTCCTAGCATGTACAGTACACACACACACACACACACACACTATTAAGCCAATGAATTAGATATGAGGAAAGAGCCCAGATATATTATCTCAAAGTTTAGCACTTGGAGCTGGCTCTGCCATTTACCGATTCCTTTGATATTAACCAAATCACACAAAATTACTTTCTTCATTCATAATAACAGCTTCCTTTGTTACTCAGCTTTGCTGTTCCAATCAAAAATAAAATGTCAATTTATGTTGAAGAGCTTTATAAAAGGTATGAACCTTACATGATACAAATGTAAAATAGTATTGCCTTTCATTGAGATAAATATCCTAGAGGCCTTTCTGTTTTCACAGACAAATCATTCTCCTTTCCCCACTTTTGCTGATTTGTGCAGCTTTGTATTTACCTAGAACATAGAATTCCTCTCCCAAGTAATTGTTCAGGATTATAATATCGAATTCACTGCTGTTCAGTTCTTCAACGGAAAAAAATAATACCCGTGGACACTCACCTGAATTCTATGCCTTTTTTTCCAAACTTCTAGACATTCTGAATTGTGTTACAGGATTAAGTCACATAGGCAGAAATACTTAAATCCATCATAATAGTCCCTTATGAGATATATATTTTTAAATTTACTTAAATAATCCCTGGAATGATAAAGAAGCATTATATAAAAAGAGAGCTTTCTGTAAAGTGTGCATTTTCTAATATAGGGATATGGTTAAGCTTAATACATAACATGTACTCCAAAGGAGAGGTCTCAGTATCACAGAGAGTTATGCTTCTTTTTAAAATTGGTTTTTCAAGTCTTATCATCACTGATTTGTATAAATAGCTATGTCCTTATCATCACATTAAAGACGTATTTATGTTTCATCTCTTGCAGATATTGCAGACTTCGTAGAATAAATTTTCATAATCAGTCTTACCCTTGGCTTTTTATCCCTTTAGATTATTTTCTTGTGTGTATGCGTGTGTGTGTGTGTGTGTGTTTAAATGGTGATAGGTGCATTTAGTCAAACCTCAAACATTCAGAAGAATACAGTGAAAAATATCTCTCCCATCTTTAAGCTCTAAATCCTAGCTCTCCTCCCTGCAATTATCATATGGCTAATTTCTAAATTAACCTATTTTTGATGGACATTTGCACATTTCTGATAACTGTACAATGTCAAGTATATCATTTTTCAAGTCTATCTTTGGGATAGGTTCTAAGAAATTAAAGGCCAAGGGTCTGAGCATTATTTATTTTGATACATGCTGCAGAATCATCCTTCAATAAGTTATAAGAATTTATGTTTTTCACCCAAAATGCCTAAGTTCCTGTTTCTACACATTGCTAACAAAAAGAATTGCTACATTTTTACTTCTGATTGGTAAACATTGTTATATTTAATGTTAAGTTAATGCTTATTAACTCGATTGTTGAGTTAATGTTTATCTTCTATGAGTGTAATGGAGCACAGAGCTTTGGTAAAAGCTGCTTGCTCATCCATTGATTCTTTTTTTCTTTTACTGATTCTTAAAAATGTAGTTATTATGCATAAAGAACGGGGGGTATAGGCCAGAGGTGCCAGGGTGAGAAGAGTCACCAGACACAGAGTAGGGAGCAGAGCAGGCCAATCTACTAAAATACACTGCTGTCGGGAGTAGCGGGCAAGGCAGGAGAGGTCTGCTGAACCATGGGGTCAGCTCCCTGGCAGGGGATCAAACTTGTGCTGCATTGACTGTGGATAGCTTCATAGTACTGAGACTTAACCCCACTGCACCACCAGGGAGGCCCCTTTACTGATTTTTGAAGTCCCTTCCTTAAGAATATAAAAGTTTTTGTAAACTAGCCCAACTTGATCTTTATCTCTGACTTTGTTTATAATGTTTGATATCCACAGATGGCTAATATGTATTCATTTTATCAATGTTATCTTTTTTAGTCTCTGGATTTGGGATAAGGCTTAGAAAAGCTTCTGCTCAACAAAGACATTTGTGCAATTTTATTTATTGTCCTGATTAAATCTTTGCTAACTCTGAAATTTATTGGAATAAGAATAGGGACTATAACTTTGCCTTTATTATTTTTTTTGCTAGATTACTAATGACTACTTAACAAAAAATTGGTTTTCTATTGATTATTTTAAATGCTGTCATTATTATTCACTAGGTAAATAATTTTGCATTTTACTGTATTTTCATACTTTATATTTCTCATCATATGTTTGTCTCAGATACCAGAACCAAACTGTGAATTAATATAATCTGAAAAGATGTTTAAATCTGTAATATAACAAGTCAGCACTTTCTCTCCTTTTTCCCTTTTTCTTTTTAATTTAACTTTTCCTTGTGACTTTTAACATCATTTGCCTGTTTTAAAGCAAAATCAAAAACAGAAAAAGAAAAGAACTATTTGACAGGTGTATGAGAAATGTGTAAATCTACAGACTATTTTGGTGATAATTATTTATAATATTTTATAATCTTTAATTTACTATCTTATTATGTATATATAACAGTACATTATATCATTTATATAAATATTAAATGTAAGTTTAATATTTATAATATATTTATAATATTCTATCTTACCCAAAGTGGACAAAATCTATTTTAAGAGATTTTTTAATATGTGCCTCAGTAAAATTTTGAAGCATTTTTTATATCACTCTTGCACATTTTTGAATTTTAAAACTTGATAGTAGAGTTATACTGTGAACAGTATTTTCCTTAATTATGCCGCAGTTCTGAATATAGTTTGTATTTATAGCTAGTAATTTCTACAATTTTTCTAAAATTTTAATTCCATGCTAAGTATTATGTTGAGTTCTCTTAAAAGATGCAACTAATTTCTCTTGGGTTTTCCCTATAGATAATCATAGTATAATTACTAGTAGAACTGCATAGTTTTGCTTCATTCATTTTTCTGTGTGCATCTGCTCTTTTTATCCTTTTGCCTCGATGCACCATTTATGTCTTTCAGCAAAATGTTTAATAATGGTGATGATATTGGATATTTTATAGAAATACTTTCTTATTTTGGGTAAATACAATATTAATATATAACTTACTGATATACATATGTAACATCAGCTGTCAATTCCTTTTTAATTTGTGTTATGATGTCTGCAATACTGTATATTCCAATATTCATTCATAACTTTTTTAAAATAAATTTAGTTACATAAAAATGTTTAAATAGGTTATTGCCCAAATTTACAAATACAGAAAGAAAAGTAATTGGAAAAGAGATCTAGAAATATAGGGGCTATGGAGAGGGTAGTGGTTAAGAAAATGAGTGCAAATATATGTTAAAAACCAGCTTTCCTTAGAAACCCCTTTATAGGTTCATAGCTAATGTTCTTAGGACTCATTGTACACTAAGTGTATCTCTGTTCTGAGTAGCAATTAGTAAAATACTATAGGGGTGTGTTAAAGAAACTTCACAGATTTTTCTTTTCATCTTATGATTTCCAGAAGAGTAGATTATCTAACATTTCAATGGAATCCTAAAAGGGAGCAAACCAATTTATAGGAATGAATGAATGTTTATAGGAAAAACACGTCACACACTTTAAAGGTAATTGAACCCACGGTGCATGTAGTTTGTATATTTCAAAATGACCACCCTAAATTAAGAAAAGAATACATAGAGGAATGTACCCACATCTTTGATAAATATAAAAGAAATATTCAACTTTGACACCAGAAAGAAGTCTGAGAATGTGGGAGGTAGAAACTCAAGTTTTACAATGACAAGCTCAAGGGATCATTTGAAAAGGGCTAAGGGTTTGGAGGTACCAAAAAGAAGGAACTTTGTGGCCAATAGTGAGGCAGTGAGATATTTAATCTCCAGAAGTGTGAACCTGTACCCCTGAATCATAGAGAGGCTTGTAAGCCAGCACTACTTCAATTAAAAAAATTATGCAATTATTAAAAAGAGTACTATATTGTCAAAATCTGGGCAAAAAAACTCTATGTTTTAGAAATTAGTCCAATCAACATTTTACCATTGCCTTCCACCTTTTGATCATATGTAATTTTTAATGATATATATATGCATGTGTCTACATCTCATGTGCAAATTTTATATTTAATATTCATTATATATAATAATACATGTATTCATGATTTTGAGTCTTATTCAACTTAATGTGTTTAGATAGTATATATTCAATATATACTGATCAAAATAATAATTCTTTTAATTTCATGTGCCTTAATTTTCAGGGTTTCTACTAATATTAGACATTTCCAATATTTTAGCATGGCTACTAGAGAACATGAATGCAATCAACAGTCTTTGAATATAAAAAGGAAGCTTGAAGATACATAGACAAAAGCAAAAGGGACTCACATACACAGTTTAGGTAGGAGAGTAATACAGCAAAGAAACCAAATTTATCTTTCAAGAGATGATATGATACTGAGTTTATGAAACCTAAATTCCTAAATTCCTTTTTTTTTCTCCAAGTATCAGCAATGTGTTAGAAAGAAATTTTGAGGCATTCTCCCTTAAATCAGATCTGATAGATAGAACGAGGCTATATGAAGAAAAGTAACTTGGAGGACCAATTCAAAAGGTCCAGGAACAGGAATGTGAGGGAAAGAGCAAATGGTGGTGAGGTATTATCAGAAGGATAATAAAGAAAATATCTCAGAAATAAAGACTTGTGTCTACTAATTTAAAATATTGTGAAATTTCATAATACAAGGGAAAAAAGAGAAGATTCCAACAACCTTCCAGAAATAAAAAATGCCCCATATGAATTATTTAGGGTTGCGGCTGAAGCACCACCTGAAAACTGGAAGCAGGTGGAACAAACAAACTTTTAAAAGTTTGAAAGAAAATAATTTTCACTTACATTATCAAAAGTGGGTGACTACGTTAAAATACTGTCTTGCAAATCTTTAAAATCCTACACACTTTATCTGGTCTGAGAATGGACTTCAGTAAAACAAGGGAATGAAAACCGAGAAAAAGAACAAGAATAAAAGATAATTAGTGGTGTTTCTGGGTAGCACCATAGGAAAAGAAAGGCGAGATAGAGAACTCGAATTAACTTTCATTTGTATAAGTTTTTAATTAAATTTGATTTTTGTGTTTGAGTGAAAAAAAAAATATTGGCTTTAAAATTTTAAATTTAAAGTGAGTTAAATAGAGGCCTCCCTAGTGCTACAAGGGATTCAGTCTCAGCACTAGGAAGCTATCACCAGTCAAACTTGGAGTTTGATCTCCAGCAAGGGAGCTGAACCACATGGCACAGCAGACCTCTCCTGTCTTACCCACTGCTCCCCTCAGAAGTGTATTTCAGAGTTTCGACCTGTTCTGCTTCCCATTTTGTCTCTGGTGAATCCTCTACCCCTCTGTACCTCTGGTCTGCATCCCAGCTTATATTCATAAGTAAATAAAATCTTTAAAAAATGAATTAAATTAGTCTATTGAAAATCAAAAAATGATAAATTGCACCTTCAGAATTAAAATATATACGAGATGCATTTTTATCAGAACTGAATTTAAAATATTAAGCAAGGTAGTATTTACTGTCTCTTCACTAAATCTACTGTCTCCTTGTTGTTAAGAGATCAGATTATCCTCATACATACACACAAGTGAAATAAAATAAATGTCAAATATAATGAAATGGTTTGAAGAGGATGACATGAAAGATAATCACAAGAAACCACATTATCATTAAAAATTAACTTGAGCTGTGAGAAAGGGTTTTCAGGAGGGCATGTCCTTTGCAGGAGGCCTTTGATCAGACCAAGTGTGTAGCTAATGTGAACCTTTTTAATTGGTGCTTACAGTAAAATCAGATACACTCACACCTCATTAGAGGTGGAGAGATGTGAGGATTAAGCACTAAGTCTTTTAGTTTCCAAGTAGCATACAACGGTGATCAAACTGAGGTCCATTTTCAAAACTTATTTGTGAAATCACCTGATTCTGGTGGATTCAAGTGGCTAAGACTTCAAATTTTATGTATGGGTTTTGCTTAGTTTAAGAGTATATGCTGGTTTTATTTTTTGTTTGTTTTTTGTAGAACAGCTGAGGTGTAGGCCAGAGGTGAAGGAGGGTGAGAGGATTCACCAGAGGTAGAGTAGAGAGCAGAATAGGCAGATGTACTGAAATACACTGATGAGGGGAGCAGAGGTTTGCTGCACCCTGTGGTTCAGCTCCCTGGCTGGGGATTGAATTCATGCCACAGAGGTGACAGAGCTGCGACTTAACCCCTAGACTACCAGGGAGACACTACCAATCTTTTAAAATAATAATATGCAGCTGTAAGTGGAATCTGTAACTGAGTGTGAATGTGCAACTCCAGAGTTCCTTTTAAATCTTATCAAGTTTTATCAGATATTTATGTGGATGTGAGACCTTGAAAGTACCTGTTCCTGGGAAACCAAAGTATCATTGCAGATATTATTCCAGCTACTGGTAGAACCACAGATACATATAATATAGTCAAATTTTATAATATAAAATTGATAAATGCAAAAATGCACTAGCAATTTTAGTTTCAAAATGTCACTTACCTGATCACAAAACACAAAACAAAACAAAAACTGTTGTGAATTCATCTCCCTAGCCCACCTTGAGTTTTAAGAATGAGGAAGTTTCATTCTTTGCTTTTCTGTTACTAGATTCTCTTAAGAGTGTTCTCAACCACTGGTGTGACTACCCTAGTTCAAAAGGAATTAGCTTTTTCTCTGCAACCGTCCACACTCATGTTGTAGGAACATGTCGCCACCAGAACAGACCCGGTGATAACTGCAGGGACCTGCAGAGACAGAGAAGTTTCACCTGCACTAACTCCAATAATCTTCTCCAAAACCACACCACATGCCAGGCACCAGCCTCAGCCCGGTTGGGGAGCAGGGATTAGCGTATGTCTTTTGCTGTGTGTGGCATCGAACCAGAGGCTGAGTTGAATCACACAGTGTTACAGCCCTCAGCAGAGAGAATAAAGAAAAGCTGTAGGCATAAAGAACTACCAGTTTCTAGTCTCTAAATCCCAATCGGTTATTATTATAGTTTATAATTCTTTATTGTGCAGTTTCCCATGTCTTCATGGAGCACTCTGAACGCTTTGGTAAAGAAAATCGAACAGGGGAACAGGGGAATAGAGATGTGTTTCCCTGCATTGAAGGCAGTGTGCTTAATCTGCGTCTGGGTGTGTTGGTCTACATGTTTGCTTATTTTATCAGGGATCATTCGTGGAAGGTTCTGCATGATATTAAAGCCAATTGCTCATTCACTCCCATACAGCATCTCTTGAAGTCTATCACACTTCTCTCCACCCTTGCTTTGGATGGGAAAATCCCCCATGTGTTCAGCTCAGCTTTTCACTTTCTCTTTCACCCAAACAGATGACTTTTGTGGGAGAAACACATACCACGTGACACACCGGTTGTCCTTCTGCATCATGAGAGCAGATTCTGCAGAGAGGCTCTGGACGTCATCCAGTCATACTGCTGCCTCCTCTGCAAAAGACGTTTCCACTCTTCTTTGACTGCTTCCTTGACATTTTAGCAATCTGGACAACATAACTAATGTGTATTGATGTAGAGTCAATAAATCAGTTACAGGAAATTAAAAAAAAAACTTTAAAAGGGTACTTAAGTTTATGAGATGATCAAAAACTGATATTTGGGTCTCACTACCAAAATTCTGGCTTCATTGGTGTGAGATACTTTCTTTACAAAAGCTCTCAAGCCAATTGTAATGTGCAAGCAATGTCAAGAACTACTGCCGATAATGATGGCAATGAAGATTATGAAGATGATGTTACCACCAGCCATCCTCTGCTTTGTATTCACAAGAGTCTGGTGGAGTAGAAGAGGTGACAGTCATTATTTTACAAGGGGGGAAATTGAGGCACAGTAATGTTCTGGCACCTTCTTAAAATGAATCAAGCTGCGCGTCATGAAGCCTGTCTTTAGACCAAGGCAATTAGATTCTAGACTTTCCACAGTGACATATAATGACAGCACGCCAATTACTTGCTTTTGTGTAGACAGAAGTGTCTCATGTTATTTTTAAAATATCACTTGGCCATTGGATATGGCCACCTGGATTTTAAATATGGCCAAAGAAGGAATAAACTTTATTTACAGGAAACAGACATTGCGTAAATGTTTCAAAAGTAATCCTTTTAGAGAAATGAAGAAATTAAGAGAGGGTGATGGAAATGTACTTGCCACAGATCAAGCAGCTACGTTCTTGGAGCACCCAGAACCTCTGACATGGCTGATGCTCTTTTTGGGGAGCACTGACTCTCCCTGCCTTAGCTCAGTCTGCACCCAATAAAAATCAAAGAGCACATGGGACCTAGGACATCTCTCTACCTGGACTCTTGTCTCCATTCCTTTCTTTTAAACCATGCTCTAGAAAATCTAGATTTGGGATTTCCTGCTTCATGGGTACCATCCCATTGCTCCTGGGGTACCCCCATCCAAAATGCGTTTCCCATAATAATTAGGAGGCAATTGTTTGGGAAGAGATTGCAGCTATAATGTGAATGAATCAACTGACACTCGTGTAGGCACTTGAGAGTCCAATTTAAGATGTATATGCGGGGCAGGGGGCGGGTTGTTTCCAGGGAGGGAGGGGAATGACAGTGTTAGGACTGACAATTTGTACTCTTGCCCTGGATGGCCCACTAGATGGCTTCGTGGTCAAATTCTTGTTCCAGAGAGGAGGTTGCAAGGTTCATCTTGGAAAGGTTGAGAGTTTTAATCTTGAATAAAAATGAGACCCTAAGATATTTTATGACCTTAGGGTAATTTCTTACCTTTCCCATTCTCAGACTCCCCAGTGAATTTCTTCAAGGAAGTGAAGGTGTTTCATTTGAGTTGTTAGAAGACTGAAAGAGGGCCTCCATTTTCATTCTTATGTTAGAAGTAGCAGTAATGAAGCTTTCTTTTCTCTGGATTGCAAGGGTTCCTCTGTCCCCTTCAACTCTATTTGACCTGTGGATTAACAGTAAAATCTTCTGAGGATCATTTGAGGCTCATTTTACAGGTGCTTGGGAATATAATTTGGGTCATATCTTTAGATTCTGTATACATTTAAAAATACAAAGAGGTGTCAACCTTCTAAAAGAAAAAAATACAATTTCATAATAGGATTCTTTTGGTAGTTTTCAAATTTAGCAAAGCATTCGTTTCCTACTGAATAATCAACACTTAGAGAGCCTGAAGTTATAAATGTAAGCTGTTTTTAAATTATGTACAGACTTTCTGAAGTTCTTTTTTTTTTTTTTTTTAGAACAAGACAGTGCATTATTTTCTCTTTTCAGGTAATGTAAAAACAGCTGAATATGTTGAACTTACTGTGTTTTCTGAGAATGCTGACTTCTGGAATGAGTATAAAAAATATTAAATTCCTGCTTAGAAAATGTTTAGACCAATCAGTCTTATAATGATTTTGTTTCTTAACTGAGCATATCCCTGTATACGGCAAAAAATACACTCCAGTTGCCTATAGCTACCATAAAAGGTAATGATGCATTACATTTAATTACTGTTTAGTAGTGCTTTTTATTTGAGCCTTTCAAAGTATTAGCAAAAGTGTTATATCTCATATTTCTATGAAGACTTAAATAAAATGAGGTAAATGTAGATTTGTTCAATGAAAACTTTGGAACTAGGAAAAGTAGGTTTCTTTACTGTTGGTTTTGCAAAATGTCATTTATGCAATGATCGTTAGAGAAGGGAAGATGAGCATACCATTGAAAATACTAATAGTTTTATCTCTTCCTTATCTTGGTCCAGTTACCAAAAACTTTCCAAAAACCTTGTGACTATCATGGCTATTGCTTTTATCTTTAGCCCACCTCATTGGGTTTCATGAAGAACTAAATGAGTTAATAGTTTATAATCCTTATAATAGTACAGGGTGCCTGTGTTAAATATTTGTCAGATAGGTAGGCAAGAGAGAGACAGGAAGACAGATCCTTGCAGAAGTTCAAGGACATAGGTTAGTTAAAGGGTCAGATCCCAGAAAACAGAGCCACAGACAAAAGGCTTACAGGAATTAATTTTATTTGGGGAAGAAGCATCAGAGTGAGAAGTTGTGGACTGGGAAAATGTAACTAAGTTAGAGGACACCCAGACCCAGGAGGGGATCCTCCTGCTCGTCCACGGAGCTCTCTCCCACCTGAGCAGCCCACACTGTGCCTTAGAACAGCCTCAGGGGGAATAAGAGGGGTGTGTCCATCCTCTGTGCTGCCCCATGTAAATCAATTTTCCACCTTAGGGGGCTACTCTCGGAAGTTGCACCTCATTAATCAAGGAGTGGTGACTTGGTTCCTACAGGGCCTTTGTAGAGACATTGAAGAAGACTTTGCAAATATGGAGATTCTCCAACAGCTGACTCTAAGTGATGTCAATTTATACCTGTTGGAAGCATCCATGCATGGACGAAAGGGTGAACTGGGAAAATGTGAAACAGGGTCAACCCAAGAGCACACACTTGGAAACAAGTGGCTGTCTGGTCCTCTGCAGATTGTAGTGAGGTGCCATCGAGGAGAAACTCAAAGAAGAATGATGTGTAGGAAGGAAAGTGATGATCTTGGAGAGATAAAGGGATGAAGTAATTTGCAGCCACAGTGCCAGAGAAGAGCAAGGAAAGGAAGTTGTTTAGTGGGGAAATTATCTGCCATGCAAATGCTTCATTTATACCCACCTTTTGACAGGAAAGTTTGCTTGAAAAAAGAATAGAAATTTCTGATTTTTTAAAAAAAAAATATATCCATGTTTCTTAGACAACACCAATCTTACTATCAATAAAATGGCATAATTACTCTTCAGGGTACACATAATTTCTTTTCAGGTAGGGCTAGCTAGTCTTTTAGCAAATAGAATAGATAAGTAATATTTAAAATTTTTGAAACCAATTTGACTGTGGCGGTGCATGATACTCATAAACAGAATAATTTATCTAATGAACCCAGGCAACAATCCAATCTCCATATCCAGCTCTGCTTAAATAAATCAAGGTAGCTGTTCTCACTAGTCAGTGAATTGCTCTTAGATGCTTTCAGAGATAAGCAGAGGAGTTGCTGAACTAGGAAGATGGAGTAGACTCCATCAAAGGAATCAAAGGAAAATATTTATGCAAATTATTAGTGACAAAGGCAAAGATGAAGAGTTTGAAGTGAGTATATACAATTTTTGAAATTTAACTCTAAATAAAATAATTTTAGTCTTTTGTTTTAAAAATGATTTTCTCCTTTACTGATGATCCTGCCCTGTCCCTACTCCCCAACTCTTATATTCTTTTGAGCTCCCACTACACTAAAAAGGCAATTGGCTTAGTTGGTGTTTTCAATGAGTGTTCGATTATTTAATGTTGTAGAAATAAAAGATCAGTGTCAAATAGTTCCACATAGTAAGAGAACTTGATGACCTATAATCTAGAATTAAAAAATCACATACCACATAAGCATGCTGATTTTAAGGAAGACATCAGTGGTTGACACAGATTAATTAGTTTGGTGTGGCTTCAACTTGCTAAAATGTGTTCATCCAATCAATTCTAATCCAATTAATCAAAAATTATAAGCTAGATTTGTATAGCTATTTAATATTAACTCTTCAATATAGTTTCTCATATATCATTTAATAAGCAGTATGACACACTGAAAAGATTAGTAAAGTAGAAATAAAGTAGCTGTCTTTTTTGGTAAGAGGGTAAATCATGTTCGATGTTCACATAAACACATACACAAAGAAAAGTTTGGGGATGATGGATGCATGTCTTGATTGTGGGGTGCTCTCACAGTCTATGCATATGTCAAATCCATCAAAGTACAGTTTTTAATATATACAGTATGCCTTCACATCTTAGAAAGCTATTAAAAATTCAAGTTACATCATTTCTAAGTTCACCATACTTTCTAAATTATAGGAGTTTTTTGATGCAGATTCATTTTTGAACTTGACATAAATGGATTCCATCTGTCAAATTATTAATTTCAAATTTTACAAAGCTGCACCAAACTAATTGTCAAATTCCCATCTGATTTAGTGATAAATTGAATTGGTATATTTCTTATTGCCTCCTTCTTAAAATACTTTTGATTGCCTGTGATAAATTTTGACCCTGGACATTCTGGATTAAAACATAATATTTCATTTGGGAAATACCCTTATTTCCATTTTTCTGTTAAATCTCTTGTTTAATAAAGATGGAAATAACTCTTTAGGAAGAGTCAGCAGATTGAGAATCAACATTTTTTGTTAACAAAACCATGTTTTGAGGAGCACCCAGAACCCTAAAACTTACATGTTTTAGAGGGTCTGCCATCTTCTGCAAAAAGACAAATCATATTCTTAGTGTGAAAGAACATAAATAGGATACTGAGCGGAGAGAAGAGAAGGAAAGATAGTAGTTTTCCAATAAAACACCCAAAGTTATCCATGCCTCTCATGAGTAAGTGCCCTGCCAAATAGGGTTGGCTCAAAGCATCACCACTGAAGCCCAAAATCTTGTCACATGTCTAAGATATCTTTTGGCAGAGAACCATAAGAGGAGGCAGAAGGAGCCAGGCAAGTCTAGGGCAAAAGGAGCAAAACTAAAGTGCAATTGAAGATAAATCTAGCTGCCATTGCCATTCTCCCCATGGGTCTCTCAACCACAAATCTCTTTCAAGGGTCTCTACATGTCTCTGCTCACCTGTCTCCTACCACGTCCCCCTGGAGCAAGAACAAAGTGGAGAAGCAAGCGAGCTCATTGTCTTCAATTCTCTCTTCCAGCTGTCTGCTCCTACCCTCCTCTATGTCCAGGTGTTCTCTGTCTTCACCCTCTTTGTAGTTATTTTTAATACTTTATGTATACAGCAGCTGGGGTACAGGCCAGAGGTGTGGGGGTTGGTGAGAGGATTCACCAGAGACAGAGTGGGGAGCAGACAGGCAGATCGACCGAAGTACACTGCTGAGGGGAGGAGTGGGCCAGGCTGGAGATGTCTGCCACACCATGTGGGTCACCTCCCTGTTTGGGGATCAAACTCGCTCTTCAGTGGCTGTGGAAGCCCTACAGTGCAGTGCTCAACCCCTCGCACCACCAGGGAGGTCCCTGTCTTTGACCTTTTTAGGTGGGGTAAGGAACATGGAACTTCCCCTTTTTATGGAGTTGCTTCTGTGTAACAGTTCCTATTATCTGTTACCCCCTGCAAGGTTTTTAGCAGCATCAAAATGATCAATAGAATCAGGTATTTCTTTCTTAAAGAATAAAAAATCCGATCTCCAGTCTGTTATTTAAATAGAAAAAGCATTGATTTGATAGAAAGTTTTGGTTTACTCTCAGATGGCTGGTGCAGAGGGGTCAAAACTAAGACTGGGCATCAATCAGAGTGTCTGGCTGAAAAAGGAAGAAGCAGAAGATGTTGAAATGCATTGAGCTTCTCCAACCAAAATGCCCAAGGAAATATACACAGTAAAGAAGGAAACGATGTGGTATGATGTTTAAAGTTAATTGTGTGCCCTTCTCAGAATAATGAGCAAAGTCAGTGCTATTCTCTGTCCACCCATACCATAAGGGCCATCACTATACAGAAATTCTTTCTGCTTATGAAAATATTAAGCTCAATGGAGCAGCAGACTCTTAGCTTCAAACATTTAACCCGGCAGTGAAGACAGGCTATGGGATGAGAAGCATAAACCTAAATCAGGGGCTCTGCTACTTTTGCCCTTTTCTGAATCATCAAAGACAATAACTACTTATTAGTGAATTATAAATTGTAGTTTATTACATACTGCATTCAAAATTCATTGTGAACTGTTTTTTCCAGTAGTTATTAAATGTAGTCCTTAGTTAAAATTTGTGCATAAATTAAGAGGTTTTGACTTCCTATATCCTTCTGAATCAACTGTCATTCCATCAACCAATGTAGATAGATTTGCTTCCCTTAAGTTGGTTTATAACTCAAGCAAAATGCTGCTGATAACAGAGAGTATAGTGTATGGTTAAAAAAAAAGGCAGTTGCACCATGTATATTTATTCTAATGATGGTCAAGCAACAGAATGGGGCTTGGTATTTTGGTTAACTTATTTATTTTTTAAAGACTTATTTACTTACCATAGAAGAACTTTGGTGTAGGTCAGGAGTGCTGGGAGTGAAAGGAACTAGAGATAGGGTCAGGAACAGAACAGGCAGATCCACTGAAATACATTGCTGAGGGGAGCAGCAGGTGAGACACTCGTCTCACTCGTCAGAGTGAGGAGTCGAATCCTGGAAGCAGATGTCTCACTCGTCAGAGTGAGGAGTCGAATCCTGGAAGCAGTCCTAGTGATTTTACGCTGCAAATCTGTTCTAAGACTTGCAAGTTTGAAACTAGTTTATGTATCAGGAGGTGGGAACAGTGGGTGATTGACATTAAGAATATAACTACTCCTGACAGGGGGGCTTCTAGTTCTAAGCTGTGTTAACTTAAAGGTGTGCTGTTGCTGGAGAGAAGCAGTACTGGATCTGATCTTCCTTTCTGAAAAATCCCTGCAGACAGGTGGAGACTGCGTGCACCTTGTTTTATGTTCTTAAGGGACTACGGGTAGTCAGTGGATGTGAAAACATGGGCCTTCACTTCAAGCATCAGATTCCACTTTGACCACAAGGGTTGTTTTTATTCTCTTCCCTTCTAGACTAGGGGCAGGGGTGGCCCTATAATTGTTTACAATATGTTTACTCCAGAAATAACTTAAAAGCAAGGACCTTTCCTCCTCATCTTTTAAGTTGCTTCTGTAACAGGGTGGTCTCCAGGAAGAGGGGAGGTCCCTGCCCCACCCAAGGGAGGGTGAGACTGAGCAGGGAGGAAAACAGATGAGACTGGGGAAAGAAGTGAGAAGGATGGAGAACAAGGAGGGCCGAGGAGACCTGGAGGAGACAGGTGGAGCAGAGAGACATGTGAAAAGCTGCACTTGCTTCTTGGTCCTGGACCGGGTGAAATGGATGTGAGCGAGAGCTCCATGGGGAGGTTCACAATGGCAGGGTTTATCTTGATTTTGCTCTTTCTGCCCCAGGTGTGCTGGGCTCCTCTTCCCTTTTCCTGTGGTCCCCACTAGAAGGTGCTATAGACTTGGGCAGGCTTAAGGGCCTCCGTGCCCTGCTTTGGGCCAACCCTGCTTGGCTGGACATTTACCCTCAACGGGATGGGTAATTTTGCATGCTGAATTTGGAAACTATATTCTCTTGTCTTTTCTTTGTTGCACACTAATTGTATTAAAGTTCCTTTTCATTAAAGGTATTATATGTTTTGTCTTGATGTGGCAGATGGCAGAACCTACTTAGAGTGGGCAGGTTTGGGGGGTTCTGGGGTGCCCCCTCCCTGCCCTGAAACAATTCCTCTGAAGGTTCCCTGACACCCTGATCCTATTAGGTTCTCACAGAGATTTTCCTTCCCCTATCACAATATCATAACAGGTGAGTAGTTTCCTGGATATCATCACAGGTGAGTAGTTTCCTGGCCTAGTCGACCATCATAATCAGTACAGGTAGAACAAGTGCTGTTTGGCTCCTGTTCTGTCACTGCTGTCTGGAGCAAGCTAGGAACTTGGCGGCCCTGGGTACTTTCGTGAACGAATGCATCCTTGTTTTGCAGCCTTCAGACGAGAGTCTGTTAGTGGAAGTTGCTCACTCTACACTTGTTCACTGAAATCAACTACGAATTTTCACAGAGACTCTCAGCGTCATGCCCTTTCACTGGGTCAAACCCATGTCTTCTATTCCCATTCCATTTTCCCATCTCTAAGTTGCCTTCCTGCTTGAAAATTCCTTAATTCAACCAGTTTCAATTATTCATAACTTCGATTTCTTACAATCTTACTGCTCTTCCAGGGTTAGCAAAAGCCTTGAAAACCTGGGCTGGGATTAAAATTGTTTTCCCCACAGCACTTCTATCTCCAGAGATTTAGGGCTCTTGGGTAGTGCTGCCCTCAGGAAATGATCTTGGTCGTGTCTTGGTTTTAAAATGAGTAACTAACATCCAAGAAACAAATTTACCGCTAGAGTTAGATCTATGAGGGTTTGTTTATAACTCAGACAAGAAGATTTCATTTGCACCATTTCTCATGATTAAGTAGAGCCATTTCAAAACATGAAACCAAATAAAGAGTAAATTTAAACTCAAGCCTGGTCATCCCTTTTTCTAGTTAAGCTGAATAGGACTTATTCCTTCTCCTCTTCTACATTTGAAATAGGAAAAGATCTTGCATTTCTACTTTCTGAGTCAGCTGGTGGCAGAAAAGTTTACACTCATCTTGACTCCTGGGGTTTCACAGCAGCCTGTTTTCTTGTCATAATAATTAAACTTGTTTTCTTTCTGTTGTGAAACTTTATTTTCTTGCATTCCTGCAACCATGGGCTTCATTTTGACATCCTTGGGTGAGGTTTCTGTGCTAAGCTGGCACTACATTTCCACTACTTGCAAGACAACAAACAAAACACTTCCCAAGTAATAAATGAGAAGTGCATCTTCATTGCATTTTAATTTTTCTCAACATATCACACATAGGCAGTTTAAAAATCAAACAGCACTGCAACTGAGCAAACATTATAAAATAACAAAATTCCTGCCTGATCCTTCCCATGACTGTCCTGTGCTCTGGGTGATACTTTCACTTTTTTGTAGAGTTTACATATATGTGTGTATGTGTACATGTATGCATGTGTACACACACATACAGAAACAGGATATTTTTACTGGTATTTATCTCTCTAAACATTTGATGCATGTGTTTATCTTCTACCCTCAAACCCCTGCCGTCTCTCATCCATCCTGTGCCTCATTCTCCATTACAGATTATGTCCAACAATTGGGTTACATCAATTTTCAATGCTCACATGCTTTGGATTACATAGTTCGATAAATGGTTAAAGCTGACCCATACAAGACAACATAAGATAATTTTATCCCTGTCTCGTGTAACTTTTCCCTTTTTTGGTGTTCATAATGGTCTTATTTTCTCTGTACCCTTAGTTCTTCCCTAAAATTCCCAGCAGAACTATAAAATACTGCTGAGAAATGTAAAATTTATAGTGTCTGTAATCCAGTTTGTTGTTTTCTATTTGAAATAGTATAACTTTCCAATGTCTTGTCATGTTATCCCGTGATCATGGACAGTGGGTCAGGTTCAGGATTTTGCGAAGGGCTGCCTCAAGCGCTTGTTTGCCTTCAGGAACTTACCTGTGAAGGGTGATCCCCTCGGTGGGTAGCCCAGAACAACATGGTCTCCACTTCCACCCCCCAGAGACACCCTCATTCAGGACCTTACTACCCTTTGCTCTTTTAAGAAAATGGAATTTAAGAGCAATATTGCTTAACCTGTAATTACCAGCCCTCAACTTTTGAGAAGGATGAGCTGTAAATAAGCCCTCTTTTCCTAACTCAGTTACTCTGGTGCTTCCCTGCTTTTGCCCCAGAGGTGTAGTTTCAGCAGGAACTATTCCGTCTGAAACCCTGGATGACAACACACAAGCCCAGAGTCCTCCCACAGCCTCCCACAGACTCAGAAATGAGCTCACCACACCCATCCCCTCCACCCTAGTCCTCCTCCATCTGCCTGTGTCTGTTTTTTCCTTTCTTTGGTTTCTTCTCTGGGTCCAAGCCCTTGGAGAGAGTACTAGTTTTTCCAGTTATGTATTATACGATAGGACCAATGGCCAATGTGAACTAATCCATTTTTTCTGCTTTTTTTCCTGACTTCTTGAAGAGAGGGCTCCTGATAACTCTGGGTTCTACTTTCAAAAATAGAGCCTGTGTTCCAAGCTCCACTGCCTAGTTGAGGGGTCTTAGCTCTTCCCCCAGGTCATGAGCTTTCTTTTCCTTGAACTTGAATGAGCTCTCCTTTGTCTTGGCACCTGTTCCCAGTTGTTTTACTTTCTCTTTTTTGGGAGAGCCCCTCCACAACCTTCCTGAGGAAGAGCATCCAGGAGGATGGAATCTTGACATTTGTGACAACATGGTGGAACTGGAGGGGAAAATGCGAAGTAATATAAGTCAAAAAAAGAGACAAATAGCCTGTTGTTTCACTCTTGTAGAATATAGAGAAATGAAATCAAGTAGCAGACAAAACTCAACCTAAACAAACCCTGAATACTGACCACAGAACTGAAGTTACCAGATGGAGAGAGGAGTCAGGTTAGAAGGGAAGAGGATGCCATGGACCACGGTGGAGGATTACTGGCACTTTGATGATGGGTGTAGTAACATCCATCTGAATGGGGATGAACCTGTAACCCTCAACCAATGTTGTAAACCAATATCAGTGCAATAAAAACTAATATGATTACAAATTTTTGAGACTTGTTTGTGAAAGAATGCCTTTAGTTTATCTTTTTCTTCCATGAATGTTCATAAAGAATTTATTATTTATAGCATTTTGTTGAGATAGAAATCACACCTGTTATGGGGCCTTCCTGGTGGCTCAAGGGGTTAAGTTGCTGCACTGTGAAGCTATCTGCAGCCACTGCAGCATGAGCTAGTTCGATTCCCAGCCAGGTAGGTGACCCACATGGCTCAGCAGACCTTGCCTGTCTCACCTGCTGCTTTCTCAGCAGTGTATTTCAATCCTGTTCTGTTCCTCACTTTGTCTCTGGTGAATCCTCTTACCTGCCCCACATCTCTGGCCTATACCCTAGTTCTTGGATCTATAAATAAAATAAATCTTAAAAAAAAATTACACCTGTTACAATTCACCCATTCACTTGTTTTCATCCACTCAGCAGTGTTTAATGTACTCAGAGTCATACAAATACCACTGCAATCAAGGTTAAATCATTTTAATGACCTCTCCTTCAGTACACTTTAGACGTCACTCTCCCCAGTCAGAATTCCCCCAAGCTGTGAACAACCATTAACTAGGCTTCCTCTCTAGTTAGCCACATAGGTGCGACGATTCTGGACACTTCCTATGAATGGAACCATATGACATATGAACTATTATGACTAAATTTTGGAGTTTTGCAGGTTTTTTTTTTTTTTTCAAAGTTCACTCATACTATCCTTTAACTGACTAATTGGATGTCTCGGGGGAAATAATTTTCCCTTATGATACTGATACAGGAGGTCTTCTATGTTTACAGTCTTCTAGCCTCTTAGAGTTGAGATGCCCTTCCCACTTTGCTCTTTTACTAAACAGAAGATACTCCAGTCTCTTCTCTTGATCAGTGGCATTTAAAAGTCTGTGACTGTGTACCTTGATAATGGCTCCCTGCAATCCAGTGTCAAAAGGAGAAGTAGACACAGGCTTGCAGGGAGGACAGGAGTCAGAGTTCAGGGCACTCAGCTAGCAGAACTGTTGGACCAAAGAGAAAATACAGATTTAAAGGACAAACAAGAAAACCTGAAAATTCCACTAAGTGCCAACTTGATTCAGTTTACCCATGATGGAAAAGCAGTGATGTTCTCACATGATTATCTTGCTCACAGAGGGTCAGAGGTATTTTCATATATACCAGCATGGAGAAATCAGGTATACCATAATTTTCACTAGCAAACCAGGTTTGAGAAATATTCAAGAACGAGTAAGAACAACCCTTTTATTTTAATTTAATTTCAGTGTATAAAATGGTTTGTGTGTGTCATGTTGTGTTTTCTGATTCTGGCATATAAAATAATCATTAAAAGTAAGGTAAAGGGGGCCTCCCTGGTGGCGCAGTGGGTTAAGCAACGCACTATGAAGCAAACCGCAGCCACTGCAGCACGAGTTCGATCCCTGCCGCCGGCCAGGGAGGAGA
>JAGFMF010011959.1:2946193-2969962 GCA_019455555.1 Galemys pyrenaicus | reverse complement strand
CGCAGCAGACCTCTCCTGCTGTGCCCGCTGCTCCCCTCAGCAGTGTACTTCCGTTGATCTGTCTGTTCTGCTCCCTGCTTTCTGTGGTGAATCCTCTCACCCCCCCACACTTCTGGCCTGTACCCCCAGTGCTTGTGTGCATAAATAAATAAATCTTTAAAAAAAAAAAAAGGCAAAGGGTCTGTTTTGATGCTTGAAAAAGTAATGTTTTGATAGAAGTTCTTGAACTCAGGTACCCCCCTCCCCCGTATCATCCATATCATCCTTTGGAACAAGAAGATTTGCTATATATACACAATGGAATATTTTCCTGCAATCAAAAAAGATAAACTAATGCCATTTGCAGAAATATGGATGGAGCTTGAAGGGATTATGCTCAGTGAAATAAGTTAAGGAAAAAGAAGAATACCGGATGGTCTCACTTATAGAAGGAATATAGGGGATTAAGGAGGAAAAATAATAAAGATAATAGCATCAACAACAACAAAAAATTTGCAACAAAACAAAAATAAACAGACAACTTCAACTCAAGGACATTCTCCAGGAAAGAGGGAGGGAATTAGGATTAAGGCAGGGACGGGGAGAACACAGGGACTATGGTGATGGTGCGCTGGTGAATTGGTGGTGGAAATTCTTTTCTACACAGAAAAGAAAGCAAACATTTTAAGAAATAAAAAAATAATTTAAAAAAAGGAGCTCTTCCTAGAATTGTTTGATTTACCCTCTGCTATTCCCTTTTTTATCCTAATTTTTATCTTTGTCCCTTTGCTCTTTTCTGAAAATTTTCCTCTAAATTTTTATGCAGTTCAAGTTTTAGTTTTAGTTTTAACTACTGTTCATTTTAATAGAAATACTCGTTCTTGCTCTTTCTCCTTCCTCTGTGATGCTGTTTATTTCCATAGGTGTAATGTGTTTGCATCTCTCCCTGGCATTATTGAAGAACTGACTATTTTATGCTCCCTGTGTTTTCTTTTTTCTGTGCTTTTTTGTTTTGCTCTCCTCTTTCAGATTGTACACTTTGCTCACCTGACCTTGCCTAAATTTTTTTTTTCATTATTTGTTTTGTTACTAAGTGTAAAGCTTGAAAGTGTAAGCTGCCCCCTTAACTGAGTGATCAAACTTTGCATGGCCAAGAATGGAATAAACAGACAAGATCACCTTCCCTGCAGCCTGGTGCCAGTGTAGATGTCCATTGCTGTGGCCCCCAAATCTAACAATGAAGAAGGAAGCAGAAGCATACAGGAGTGCAATTTCTACAGAACCATTATCCTGAATTCTTCAAGGACATTGTCATGACATTACCAACTTGGGGTGGGGTGAAGCCGTTCTAGAATTCAGAAAGACAGGGAAAGTCGTATACAACACCTTTGTTGGGCCAGCAGGCATGGGGTAGGATCTCCATTGGTTTGGGCAGATGGATAAGGGAGTGCCCTCAGTGTTTTTTTTTTTTTTTTTGGTTTTAATGCTCTTTCTACACCAATTGTAGGGCAAGCCCAAGGCTGGCAAGGCATGGAGGTGGGGGATGTGAGAGGGTAGGGAAGGAGGTTGCCAGCCTCCCAGCCTGGGGTGATTCTTCTCATTCTAAGCTCTCTCTCTGGTATCACCTCATCCTCTTTTTAGCCGTTCTCTGGTGCAGCCAATCCCACTCTGAGTGACGCTGCCCTTACGGGCTCAGCCTCAGGCTCAGGTGTACTTACTCATGCACTCAGGAATGCCCACCACACATACTCCAGGTGTCCACCATCAGGCATGTGTGCCCTGAGCCTACACTCCCAGGCACATCCTGCTTTCAAGGCCACGGGTGATAGTCACAGAGGCTAGTGGCTTACCTACAGTCTCATTTACCCCACAGTCTGCTTCTTGATGTTCCTGGAAAACATGGTGAAGGAATATATCCAGGTGTGTAGCTAATGGTCAAAAGTTCCCTTCCACATTTCTCATAGCCAATGTAGTTTTACAAGGAGAAAGGCTTTGCTTTGCTGGTGCCTGCCCCCAACTGCCTGACAAACATCAGCAACAGAGGTTACTTCCAGCTTTTCACCACCCATCATCTCCTTTTCATCTTCCAAAAAAAAAATGTCATGTCCATCTACTGTAATATCCACTTTATTTTGCTTCTGGGCTTGTAATATTTTATTCTCATTATAAATTCATGAGGTTCTAGAAGAAGAAGAAATACACACTTAATGTTCAACAGTCTTACTAAGTGAAAGTCTGAGATGTTTTCTTCAGGGTTTAATCTATCTTCTTGATGTGTAACTTTGGTGTATATTGTACACATTAAACATCCATATACAATAATTCCAATTTCTACTCAAATGCTGAAATAGCCCTCTAGGGTAAATGGAAAATTACAGTTTTTTTCTGCCATCCCACCATTAGCATCAATGACAGACACCGGAGCTCTTACAGGCATGCCTGATGGCGGTACCTATTATAGGGTGTGGGTGTGCACAAGTGGGCGCAGCTGGGCTGAGAGACTGGGCATAGATGAACAGAAGCAGCAAAGAAGCAGAGACATGAGAAAACACCAGAGAGCCCAGAGAGAGTGAAGACTCGTGGGGAGCTAGGAAGCCTCCTGACCCTCCACCCCACTGCCTGCCGTGCAACTGGTCACCCCACTACAAATGATGCAGAAAGATATATGAAGCCCTGGAAAAGACACCAAGGGCTCCAGGACTCCTCCTTTACCCGTCTGCCTGGATCATAGAGAACCTGCCCCATGTTGTACTGGCCGCTACAAGCCGTGGACTCTCTTTAAGAAGATTCCTGCCCATTTAATGGCTTTTAATTAAGTGGCCGAAATAATCTGGAATGAAAATAAAATATTTTCAATAGATCTCAAACTAACAGAAAGAAAACTATGGCCTGACAGATGATGTCTTTATGCATTGGTGCTTAAGTACTTAGTTGGTCAGAATTCCTCAGCAGGAATCTGAAATAAGTTGGTGACCATACACGAGAAGAGACCGAAGAGGCGTCGCTCCAGGTCAGGGTGTTGTGACTTTAATAAGCAAGAGGACTCGCAGCTGAGGCTGGTGGGTGGCAGCAAGATAAGAGGGTCTCCGCACCGGCCTGTGGAACCTGGGTTTCTACAGAGGCCTTCACTGCGGTCAGTGACATATGGTGTGCAGGAAGTCTCTGTAATGCTACAACACTGCGTCCTTGCCATGGCCCCCAAGGGGTGGGAAGAAGGAACACCCCCAAACCAGAGAGGGAGTAAGGAGCCTGACTGCTGGGACCAGCTCACAAGTCAGCTGGCGGACACATCCTGTCGGTGATCTCCAGAAGCAGGTAAGTTAGAGCAACCTGACTAACAAGGTAAAAAAATCTACCTTGGAAAGTTTATACACGGAAGCTTAGTTTGTACCCCTAGGTGTATACCCTTTAGTTTATACCTCTAAGCTTTAATAATCTCAACTTTTAATGGTATTAATAATCATTTAGGTGTTCCATAGCCTTTGAGAGTTAAATACATGTTAATCACTTAACATTCAATGTGAAAGTTTATCATGGCATTGCTATCTTTATTATGACTGCTGTGCTCATCATCATCTTTGAGATGTATAGAAAAGTGAGGTGCTTACAAACAAAACCAAGAAAGCTGGGATGTGTATTATTACGGCATAAGAAGGATGGCTCAAAATAAATTACAATTAGCTTTGCTAAGTCTGGGACCAAATCTGAATCCACGTATAACCCTCGAATAGATGCTGTTCTATGGCTCTGTATTTAAATAGAAAGCACAGAGGTAGAAATTGGGAATATCAGGTTTTAGCAAAAATGTGAAGGGTTTGTGTCTACCTGGATGCTACTCAGTTTTTACTCTGGGTTGTAGAATCTTTTCCCAGGGTTAATACTTCACTTTCCTAATAAAGCTTAAAACATCACATAGTGATAGTTTTGTTTTTCTCTCTTTCTACTTTGCTCTGACTTTAGAGCAATTTCTTAACACTCCCTGAAAACGTGGCTTGCAGCATTGGGTTACCAACTGCAGAAGAACTGGCTTTGGAAAACATTTATGTCCAGGGTAGCCTAATTGTGCCTCCTTCCAAAGAATCTTAGAAACTCCCTCAGGCTAGGATTTCCAATGGACTGAATCTTGTAAGATGAAGTGACTGCTGAGTAATTACTTGCACTAAGGCAGTGTTTTACAAAATATCTGAGGGCTAGTTGAGCAAAAGGAGGAAGAAAGAGTTGCATGTGGTTGACAACCTTGGTACGTGATGTTGTCAGGCTTGCCCACAAAACATCCAAAGGACAGAGCTTAAGTCAAGAAGATTGTGTTGCTTTTTGCATTTACTGTCTAGCTGATAACAGGTGTGAGCTGTTGGATTATTTATTTATTTATTTATTTTGCATGCAACAACTCCTGTCAGCTTCTAGAAAGGCAGGGCTTGAGCATGAAGCAGATGACATTCAGGTGCAGATAGATTTTTCTGATGGAGTGCCTTCTAGTGCAAAGTTATTCAATGTGCTCTTTGGGAAGCAGTGACTTTTTATAGTTTTCACCCCCAAATGAGTGTTAGGTCTGATGCAATGGATGCATCAGGGCAACATAAATGAATAAATAAATCCTCCTGGGAGAGGCATTTATACTGAACTGGGAAATTTTCCCTTGGTGTTTAGAGATCTTGCTGAAGAGAAGCTCAGTGTGGCCATTGAAGTTGTCTTCCTTCCCGAGAGTATCTCAGTAGATTCTAGGGTCACTCAGGGCAGGAGTCAGGTTGTCGTTTGAGCAACTTCCTGCCGGCTGTTCTCTTCTTGACCTGGAAGCGTGTGGGCACATCCATTTACCTTGGGAATTCCCCATTGAGACCTTCTTACCACAAGAGCCCCCAAGTCTCCCTGTAGAGTTAAAAGCCCCAACTAATAGGGCCCCTATTAGTTTCTCTATTGAGTCTTGCCTATTTCCCTGCAGTATTTTTGCACACATGTGGCTGATAGACAAAGCCATTTATTTTTTTTCTGATTAGTTCTATAAAAAAAAATTCAGTCTAATACATGAAAATTTACCAAATAAAGTATAAATATGTATAGATAGGGTAATTAAAAAGAGCTATGTGCCGAAGTATATCTATATTAAATACAGACTTTTTGTATAAAGATATATGTCTATTCAGTGAAAAATCTAATTTTAATGAGACAGTTGTTTACAAAGGAACAAAATGTGTTGTTAATGATACTGTGTGATTCAGTTGTCTATATGTGACTGAATTTTGAGATCTTTCCAAATTCTTTTTATTGTTGCTTTATTTCAAAGGACTTGACAGATGTATCTGAGTCCAGCTGGCAGACCCATGGCAGACCCATGTTTGAAGGAGTGGGATTCACTGCCAGGGTTAGCCCTACATGTAGATTGCCATGGGCATTGGTTGGCATTGCTTAGATTAGTCAGGTGTAGATAATCATATCTGAAATTGCATCTGGATTACCTGACTAAAGGAAAGAAAAGTAGATCTGCTACGGAATAGTCCTGAAATAAAGGAGTACTGAGGGGAGACGGGAACTAAATGCTAGTTTTTAAATAATGGTTACCTGGAATGGTTAAAAGGTACATGGAATATAATAGAACTTGAGAATTGGTTATTAATAATGGCAAGCAGATTGGATTGTAGAACAGAATCTCAATCTCTGTTATTACCTAATCCAGAGCCCCAAACTAACTCCATATTTTATAAATAAGGAACCTTTTTTGGAGAGTGAAATCTCTGATAGACTATTTCTTATTACTGTTGTCTAGTCCAATGTATCAGTTGGTCTGGACTTAAATCTTTCATATCAGCTTTCATAAAGGCTTCAGTGTATGAATGACTAAAAGGACTCAAGAGTTTTTGAGGCCCAATTTCCTTTCTTGTTTATAGTTTGTATCTCTGTCTTATTTCCTCAACAATAATTTAAGTATGTTCTATTATATGAATTAGGAACTGTTCTGAGTGTTTTACACACCAGACAGGTGGTGTGGATGTCCCACAAGGTGATTTCATGAAGTAGGTTCTTTTATCTTTGTTTTACAGTTAAGGAATCAGAGGCATGGAACTGGTTAGCGGGGAGGGGACATTCATACCCAGAGAATCTGACTCCAGAGTCTTTAGCAGTTCAGCACATGTGGAGGGGAGGGGTTGGCTCTGCTTTGTTTCATAGATATCCTATTTGACAGATACTGCTAGGATAGTACATGCTTGCCATTTGAAGGTGAGAGGCATTGGAATTTCAGGTTTCCCTTGGCCCTACAAATAGATATTGAATATTTCACAGATCACAGTTTGAAAGTATGGTGAAAGAAACTGAACTGAACAAAGAGTGTGAATACTTTCAGAACTAATATTCAAAATCAGATTAGATCAGTGAAAAACAATACAGCCAAAAGTTGCAACCTGTTTAAATAATTCCATTAAGTTCATAAATAGCACCACCAATGTAAAATGTCCCATGTCCCAGAGCAGAATATAAAATGAAATGAAAATATGCTAGGTAAGTGGATAGATAGCTATACCTATAAACAAAAGGCAAAATAAATCAGAAAGAAAATTAAGAGTCAAATAAATCATCCTAGAAGATTTTATGTTGAGTTCACCTGCAAATTGGAGAATGTTTTCATTATAGTATTGTTGCAAATTTAGATGACTCAGTATTCCTAAATATTCCTGACACAGAGTAAATGATTAATATCCTCAACTAATATAATTCCCCCTTTCTTTACTTGTCCTTATACCTGATAAATTATTCAACCTATTGTAGCCAAAGCATGCATTAAATTATATTTCTACTACTCAAATTTTTGGAAAAATAATAATGCTTATCTAGCCAATTCCAGTGTTTTGTTAAGATTTTAAAAAACACATTTCATGAAATATCAAGTTAATCACTTTTAGGAGATATGGATAGTATAATTGCACTTAATTGTAATTTAAAACTTGAATTGCAGTATTTCAGCAGTTTTCCTAAATTGCACTTTATTTTTGTAGCTTTTCATATATGTGCTATCTGATATTATAAATATGGAATTTTAAAATAAGATAGTGCACAAGAAAATGTATCTGTTGTTAATCTTTTTTAATAGCAAAACACGTGGTCTGTGTTCTAAGTTTAATTAGTACTATGAAATCATTAATTCTAGGTTGGAATTATAAAGCATTATCAAAGGTGCTTGCAGATTATTGCAATTAGAATTTCCTTGATTAGGCAATTATAAGCAAATGAACATTTTTTCTGGGTGAACAATGAAGTCAGCTAAAATGTTGTGTGGGGCTAATGTAATAATAGCCATGTGCTGCAAATATAAGTAGAACTATTATTGCAAAAACACTCTTCTCTCTTTTTTAGAACTCTGTTTTAGAGAGCGCTTGCATGTGTGTAGTATATATTATTTAAAATATATTACTTTTTTGAATCAATGCTGGCAAAAAAGAACACAAAAAACTAAAACATTGTTTGACAATATTTGTGGTATCAAGTAGGAAATAAAAGTATTTATTTAAATAAGAGTGATAACAATAACACTTTAATTTGCATAATATTACTTTGATGCAAATGATTTTATTAATATCGTTCTAAGAAACGTAGAAATCAACTTTTTAGAAGTTGACAAATTTATTGCCTCCTTCAATAGGTTTTTCTCACCATTAATAATAGATTTCCAGATAATATTGACTTTTGAACTTTTACTTGACTTCTATTATTTCACTTTCCTACTACAATAAGTAGATGGGCTATTCCTTAAAGTTCACTGTGAACTAACTTCCTTTTCTATGAAAACTTTCCAGCTGATGATGTCTTTAGTAACATTCTAAGCTGATTCAGGATCCACTTTCTGCTGATTGGTATGTCCTCCATCACCAGTCACAGTAGCCAACTTGACTTTCCTGCTTCTTGTTAGTAGAATTTTCTGCAAATTTGTGTAAATACATTTCCTGGAGGTAGTATTTATAGCACTTTCTCAGGACACCAGTGATGCTTCTGCGGTCATTCTGGAGGATCCTCTTGGTGGCCTGTCATTCCTTCTGCCTAGATGCCATTCAGAGGTTTACTTGTTCTCTTGATATCTAAGAATCTGAACTATTCAGGTCAATTTTCCCAACAGGATTATAGAATAAGTCAGACTCAGATGAAAGTTTCAGATGCTTCTGAAAACTGTCGAGGATGAGGAAGGAGAACATGCTGCTAAGGAGTCTACACGGAGGATTATTTGCTGATTTCAATGTCTGTGCTCCCTATGGTCCCAATGTCTGGAGCAATCGTGAAATTAATTATAAGTACACCTCCCTCCCCCCCACCCCACAGTTCATATCAGTCCAGGGAACAGAGTAATAGCCATGAAGAGCATGAGTTAAAATGATCCACTGTTAGGAAAACCAAGACGCCAAAGGACAAAGATAATGATTTTTGAAGGCAGATTGGAATCATGTAGACCATATTCACCAATATGCCAAGAATATATTTTTTTCCATGCCAGAATCCTACATTGTATTTTTCTCTGAATCTAAAATCTGAAGCTCAACCCTGTCATGTCTGGAATGAGGTGGTGTGACCAGATTAAATTGGTGATGTTCAGACAAAGGAGGGTTTTCTAGATCTCACCCAAATGTCTAGCAAAATGAGGAATTAAGCTAGAGTGAACTGCTCCCCACCACTTCTCTCATCGGGTACTGGGACTTACAGGTTAAGGTGAAGACCAGCCTATTGGGCTCTTGGGAACCCCAATCAGAAATGAAACAAGGATGTAAGATGCTGACCAGAGATATGGGATCAGGTTGTTTGGAGGTGAAAGCTCAAGAGACAGAACTCCAGGGAGTCCTCTATGGGCATGAGTCTCTTCATTCAGGTGAACAGGAGGTGATTGTGGTGGGGACAGCCTGGTTCCTCCCTCTGGTATTTTCTGAGCAGTCTTCTGTTGGTATCATGCAGTCTGTGGTCATGGTTCATCATAACATCACAAGCAGAACTAGGAGCTAAATCCCATCCAGAGGTGACTTGTACTTTTGGTCAGTTTTCTCTTCCCTGTACCTGCTCTTTAATCTGATCTTAGCCTGCTTGAATCTGGGTTCTGCTAATGCCTCCTTCAGTGACTACGGGGTTCTGATGTTCTGTATAATGTGGCAAGAATTGTATGACATCAAACAAAGGCTTTGATGGTGTGGGGGCCCCCCTGAAACCTCCACGCTAATGACACTGGGGTTCCTTGAAACCCTCAGTGTGTACTAGCCTTGGAATCCATCAAAAAATGTCTGCGGCCCCACCTTCCCTGACATCAGGGTAAAGTTGGGTTTAAATTGCTTCTTTGAACCTTGAAGTCTGTCCTTCCAGACAGTAGTTGAGCATCTCTATGAAAATGGAAACCTTGTTATTAACTTTGGGAGGAAAAAACCCCCAACTATTTGACTTTAAATTTTGGGGCCAATTAGAGCAGAAAAAGGATAAAAATTATTTTTTTCTTAATTTAAAATCTTATTATTTCTTCTTAAAGTATTCGATTAATTGATTACTTAATGGAAAATATATTCAATCTCTATTATCTATAATACCCTCATTAGATAGGTAGGTAGAATTGCCTAGCATTTTAATATTTTGTTCTCTATTAAGTATATTTCTGATGACTGTTCCCTAGTAGTTATTTTTGTGTGACAGAACACAATTTCATCCAACTTTACTATTTTTTTATATCAATTCACTTAACTAAGAAGAGAAATGCATTACCTCTGTATTATTCTACTGGGTGTAAGTAGCTGGAGTTGTTACATTCCTATAGGCTTCCGAAAAACTGAAATAGGTAGCCAACTGTTCCAGGAGTCAGCAGAGAAAGAATTCCAGTTCCAGTAAGAGAATCACTTTTCTTTCTATCACTTTCTATCTCTTCTGCTCTCCCTGAATCACACCAAACCAGTAACCTCTTCAGTCTGTACTGTCCAGTTATGCTAAGACTCAGCTCTTCACCAAAACCTTCAGGAGGAAAGTGGAATCAGAGTCTCCTGCATTTGTTCAGTAAGTGAATTAGCGAAAAACCATCCTTATAAAGAATAGGAATTGGGAGGACATTAGCAGAAATAGAAACAGTATTTGTTCCCAAACTTCCAGGCATTTTTCTTGCTCATTGATTCTGCTGTAATAAAGTGAGTTCCAGTAGAGTAAGTAGACATGATGCCTAGGAGAATTTAGATATGCATCTTTTTGGAGTTGTTTTCATTTTTACTTGGAGCAATGAGTTAGGAAGTAAAGATATCATCTAACTGTAAAGGGAAATTTAGTGTGAGATATAACAGTTATAATCTTTGGAAAGGAAATTTTCAGTTCTGTAAAAAAGCTAAGCAGTGTCGGTGAAGGTTCAAATGAGACATAGACATACAGAGTGGGAGTTTGGGACTGAGTCTTTCAAGATCCACGGCGTTAACAAGAGTTGAATGTTACATGAACAAAGAGAATGTCATATATGGGCAAAACCAGTTTTAGCTATTAGTTGTTGAGTGTGCCCATGGAAATCCTTAATAGGACATAGGAAAATGAGCTAAGGAAAGATAAATTCCAAGGTCTGAAAACTATGGAACATTGAGGCACAGGAATCCATGTAACTTCTCAGAAATTTCTGAACACTTCTGAATGACAAGGATATTTACTATGAATGATAAACCTATTCTGAAAATCCGAGCATCGTATTTGCACCATCAGGGTACGCTAACAAACATCTCTGAGGCAGTTTCAAAGGCTTAGTATTGTTTGAGGGAACTAGTCCCAAACAAATAAACCAGAAAATCTTCCAAAGAAGTATTTTTCAAAGTCAGTAAAATGGATGTAGAGAAAGACCTAACAGCACTATTTCTTTGCACATCTGGGAGGACTTTGAATACCATTTTGTATTTGCTTTAGTATCTGTAACTGTCCTAATATTTTTTATAATTACCACTTCATCTGGACTCGCAGCTATAACTCACTTTGTAAAGTAGAAGTAGGGGTGTGACTTTTACAGGGTATAAAAGTGCTTGGCCATGGGAAAAGGCAGGGTGGGGGAAATAGGGAGAGGTTGGTTAAAGGGTTCAAACCTTCAGCTGTAAGATAAATAAGGTTGAGCATCTGGTATAAAACATGAAAACTAGAATTGATAGCCCTGTACTATGTAATAATACTATTTAATATAATTGAAAAAAGTGAGGTAATGGATGTATTAATGGTAGGTTGGGAATTCATCATCATGTTTACATATATCAGATCATCATGATGTATGCTCTTGTATCTCTTATAATTTCATTTGTCCATGTATCTCAATAATGCAAACAATAGTAGAGGATGTAGTACTTATTTCTAAGACCGTAGAGGATATAGGTGCTAAAAATCTTCTCAATTTTTCATGCACTCTGGTCAGAGATTAGGCAAGGCACAAAGCTGGTGACTGAGAAAAACAGAAGTAAGTGAACTAAGAAGAAACAGAAAAGGACATCGTAGCTACAGTGGATTAGTGAGCTTGACAGGCAGGAGGCTATTAATGGTCCCTCCTGTTTTTTCCTGGCTCAATAATTTTGGGATTAGATATTTATATGTTACCCCATAAATCTGCAGTTGGTGTAGTTGTAGTTGGTGATTTGAGCACATACAGAAAAGTATTTCGTGGAAAAGCATATGGTTACTTTTGACATATAAGCTTGCATTAGTGTGCCCTAGTATTATCTCCTTGGTCTCCATTCTTACGAACTGATTCTGATGACATTTAATTTATCTTAGTTCTTGATTTACTTCTACTTTATATCTTTTTTACCTTCTTTCTACTTCATGTACATTTTGTGATATTTTGTGAGATATGGTCTTTCCTTAGCTTTACTGAAATTCAGCAAAAACTCTTTAGGCAAAGTAATATAATTTATTAGCTAATATCCTTTGAAAAATTCCCCAACAAATGTTTATTCTACCACTGCCAAGTATGTATTCCAAATACTGCTTTATGCAAAAAAATATTTCTTACTATAATTGGTCACAGTATAAAGTTGGTGTTTAGAAAATATATTTCTCATATTTACAACCATAATATTAAAAACATAAAATCTGAAAGATGAAAATGAATTTTATTTTCAACTAAGGGCATATTATGTATGTATTGCTATTCTTAGTATTATACCTCAAGATTAATTTTCCTTAGAAGTAGAGATCTGCCACATCAAATAGATGCATAGTCATCTTTTATATAACTGACACTGGGTAGTTTTCACACATTTTCTTAATGGAGGAGTATGTATTTATTTCATACTATTAAGATCTGAAGTAAACCTTCAACTCACCAGATATTTTATTGATACTGTGTTTTTTGTGTGTGTTCTATCAACATGTAAATTGTAAACCCATGCTTCAGCTATTTCTTGTGTAGTTGAGCTTAATATTACAATATGAATTTTGCATATTATTTGTTAAATGCACATTTTGCTCTGTACCAAAGGGTCAGAGAAAAATCTCCCCTCCTTGGTCAGGAGCTCTGGAGCCAGACACTGAGTGAGTTGATGCAGAATCCTAGAGAGCTATTGTTATTTTTATTTTCCTTAAGAAGATGCAAATTCACTAGGAGAAGTTGGCCAGAACAACTCATCCACAGTAGTGATTATTGACATAAACAAGCTACCTGTAACACCTGTATCTATTACCCAGAAGAGGCAAATAAACAGTTCTAATACAATGTGATGAATTGGTGAACAAATTTAGTGTAAGTCACTGTAAGCTTTCAGAATGGGTCTTACAGAAGATGAATATATCTCTTAGATGCAATATATGGTATTTTAGATACATCTTAGATTCTTATACACTTATTAGGATACACTTATTATATCTTAGGTACACACAGTTGAACCTGGGAGAAAAGGGTTTGACTGACTGCTCAACACATTTATATAAGGATTTCTTTCTGTCCACCAGTCCACAGTCATAGATTCAACCAACTGTGGGTATCAGGTTGGTTGAATTTACTTAAGTGAAATCTGCCAATATTGAAAGCAGACTCTAAGTCATATAGACTGGAGCTGAAGTTTGGGCTCGATTTTTCTAGGATCAGTTGATCCTAGAATGTATATGCCATAAATGAAAATGATTAGAAGACATTTAGGATTTAAATAGCTGAACTTGATAATTTGATGTGAAACTTTAGAAAGTTCAACAACAACAAAAAAAACCTTAAAGTTTTACATATATTTATAAATTAATCTTTGGACATTTCATGGATTCAAATTATGAATTCAAATCCTTGAAGTTAAATAACTACCAGATGCTGCTCTGGATTTCACAATGATAATTTATACTTGTGTCATTTGTTTTGTGCACTTGATCAACTGAATTGCAAAAGTAATCCTCTATTAATTATTCCATTTTATGTTATTTCTACTAATTTGGTAGCTCATTTTTATAAATTTGTGTCTTGTGAAAGTTGATTTTACTTGCAGGAAAAATTTTGAGCTTTTAATGAATTTCAGTTGCCTCCTCCACTTGTCACTTTCACTTCATATGTATGTCATAAATTTTATGAAGGGTGTGACTAGAGATTTAATAATTTCACATTAAGATTTACCTGTAGTATTTGTAGAATTTTGGTACAATTAATCGTAATCTTTTCAGCAAACTCAATTATGAAATTCACAAAGTAATTTGATAATTCAGTAATCATTGGTGGGCACTTACTATTATATGCAGTTGAAATAATTATATCTTACTAAAATTTTAGTCATTTGACAAATGACCTTATTCCTTTTATTTTATCACAGTTATATGAGAATTGTTAATAATGGTTGCAACTTACATATGCTGTTAGGTTAAAGTTTCTCTTTCATGATTATTTTGTCAGTTTGTAATGAAACCTTGAGACATAGATCAGATGAATTTATAATTTTAAATGGATCAGTTTCAGTAAATATATTTCCTTTGGGGAATGGGGATCGATTACTTATGAACCGAAATTATATTTCACCTTTATCAAATTTGTTTTGAAACTACATGTATTCTTACAATGACAAAAAATACCCATCTCCCCCAACAAAAAGTACACATAGTAAGAACTCAAACAAAAGAGTTGAAATATAATTAATACCTGACAATAATGAATACTATCAGACAAAAGAAAACCATAAAAATAATTCTTCCCAAACACAGATGTAGAACTAAGATGGGGCGACTCTCCACTGGAAGCCATGGACTTCCAGAGCTTCAGTGGTGCTGGCAACATGCTCTGCATCTGAGTTTCTGACTTTATCCAAGAAGCACCAAGCACATGTCCTCCTGACTTCAGTGACGTGGAATAAAGGAGGTTAGGAATGTGTACTATTAGAAGAGGTCATTCCTGAAGATTCTTACTTTTACATATGCCATGTTTTGCAAATATTTGTGGGCTGGTTTTGGATAGCCTGGGTGAAAAAGGGAAGCCAGCCACAGAGAGACAGATACAGATCACGACACTGACTTTGAACAGCAAGTCACGGCCTGAAATGGGGTGAATAAATCTGGGGCCATCCTGCTGAGTGAGCCTCTATAGCAAATGCAGTCTTCCCAGGTCACATCCCAATTCATTTCCCAGTCCAAGCCCAGTCTTTTACGGAGCCCACTGTACAAAATTCTCCAAAGCATCTTTATCTCTTCCAATCTAATGGCATACTTCAGCCTGATTGATATTTAAAAACTTAAATCAACTTGCTTATAATTTTTCCTCATGAGTTGATATTTGCTCTTGGAATAAAGACTATTGTCAAGGGATCAAGCCAGGTCCTTGCAGAGCCTGACCCCTACATATCTCTCCACTTCCCTCTGATGCTTTGACCTTGACTCTCAGCCCTTATCATTTCATCACCCCAGTCCAGGAACTTGTTCCAGATCTTGTAACATACCTTGACCTTTTGCTAGAGTTGCCCCAATTTCACAGGCTCTCCCTTCTCTCTGCTGTGTTAATTTTTCTTTATCTTCCACTTCTTAGTACACACCTCATTCCCTCCCTCAAGAAATCTTCCCTGCTGCTCCAGATTATTTTGGACCCAGGTTTCTTACATCACTCAGTGTACATTCATGCGGCCATATTTGTGATTAGATATGTATTAAAAATTGAGTAATACATCTTCCTCAATGGAGAGCTATTTTCCTGTCCAACCAGCATTTTTTTTTTTGCAAGCAAGGAGTATATTTCTCCTTTTCATCTGATTTGAAATGTATTCCCTTCTTCATGAAGAAGAGTGGGAAGCAATCCCCATCCAGGTGAATGGAGGTACAGTGGAATTTCATTCAGTCCTAAAATGGGGACAACCCTTAGTGACAACATGGATGAACCATGAGACCATGACACTTAACCAATAAGCCAATCAGAGAAAGACAAATACTGCAATGATTCCCATTAGGTGGGGTCCCTGGGGTGTCACAGAGACAGAGAAGTTGTTGAGTAGGTATTCGAATTCTCAATTATGCAAAATGAAAAGCTCCTAGCAGTCTACACTATTCATCATTAATAATTCTACATGTGCACTTAAACATTCTTAAGAGGATAGATCTCTTGTATTATTTTTGCTATACACACACACACACACAATATTTACTAGTTGAGATAGTAGAAAAAAGTAGTGAAGAGACCTGGCCCACAGAGTTCAGCCAGTAACTAAGCCAATCTGGGCAAACTGGGCTTCCCTATAGGTCCTGGGCATAGGAAGAAAGAAAGGGAATGCAGCCCTCTTTGATGTAAGATGGTGATGGACAGAGGAATTAATTGGATTAGCAAATAGAGTTAAGATCAGAGGTGCTCAGCGATATGGAGGAGATCAGGGTGGATACTGTAGTTTTCCCTGAAGTTGCTTGCTATTATCTAATCAATCAAAAATCTGCTTTAATTTGTAATGAATTTGATTTGTGTTTCTCTCAGTGAAAAGGATTACAGCCTTGAATAATAAAAATTTAAAAGAAATTACATAAGAAACTGCATTAAAAGGCTGTAAACTCCATAAAGTCTGGAAACTTACCTGCTCAGCAAAGTTGTTAATCAGCAAAAATGTGTTAAATGATTATGCTTCAGGCAATGATCAATTCCTTTTAAAACTTCTAGTAGACATGGCTTATAATTACCCTTTTTTTAAATATGGATTGAATGGAATAAATTATTTGAGATATTTCAGTGTTGCTGAATTTAAACATATATGTAATATTTGTGTTAACTTCTTTTTAAAAAGATATTATTTATGCATACAAGAGCTGGGGTACAGGCCAGAGGCATGGGGGTGTGTGAAAGGATTCCCCAGAGACAGAGCTAGGAGCAGAACAGGCAGATGGACTGTAAAAACTGCTGAGGGGAGCAGTGGGCATGGCAGGAGAGGTCTCCCATAACATGTGGGGCCCCTCCCTGGCAGGGGATCGAACTCACTCTGCAGTGGCTGTTGAAGCACTACAGTGCAGCATTCAACCCCTTGCACCACCAGGGAGGCCCTGTGTTAATTTCTAAAAGTGTGCATACAGAGAAAAAATGACTAAGAAAAAGATAGGTAACAAATAGCTAGAGCATTTATTAAATTCACAAAATCAGATTTTTATTGTCTGAAGCATAAATTCAAATGGTTTGTACAGTTTTCTAAGAAGTTTTGCTTGTTTATCTATCTCTTCCTATCTCTTCCATAGCCCAGCCTTTTTTCTACTCCCTATTACTGAGTCAGTTTTATTTTTGGGGACTCCATACATAAGTGATACCTACGGGTATTTGTCTTTGTCTGTCTGGCTTATTTCAGTTTTCTCACTGCCCTCCAGGTCCGTCTGTATTTTGCAAATGACAGGATTTCCTTCTGTTTTTTGAATGTTGAAGGATATCTGGCTCATGTGTATGTGTGTATCACATTTGATTTCTCCATTCATCTGTCAGCAGACACTGACTGTTTCCATACATTGGTTATTGAAAATAATGCTTCTATGAACATGAGTGTACAGCCATCTCTTTGAAAAAAAATGATAGTATTTTCTTTGGATGTACTGTCCAGAATCACTTTGTGACTTTTCCCCCAGGGCACTGCAGATATGACAGCGGTTCCATTTGGAGACACTACAGAGCTGGGTGTGCACAAGGGATGTATGTGTATTTGTGTGATTACACCCGATGATCTTCCCCAAAGAAATATCGCCGCATGGTGCATTTCTCAGAACATATCCCTGTTGTTATGCCAGGTGTGTTTGTACACTCAGGCATGAAATAGCTACATTAGATAACAGTGTTGTGGTTATTGTTTTTTGTTGCTGGTTTTGTGGTTTTTTGTTTTTTTTTTTTTTTTTTTTTTGGTAATTCTTTGAGGAACCTCTCGTTTTTCGGTAGTGGGTATGCTAGATTACATTCCCACCACAATACACCGGGATTCCTTTTCCTGTACATCCTCACTGGTATATGTTATTTCTTACCTTTTTGGCAATAAACTGCCTAGCAGGTATGAGATAATATCTTGTTGTGGGGTTGACTTTGCATTTCCCTGATTATTAGTGGTGTAATCATCTCCTCCCCCAATTTTTGGTCATCCCTACGTCCTCCTTAGATTAATGTCTGTTCAGTCCCATGCTCATTTGGATTGCTTGTTACTGAGTTGTATGAGCACTAAAATATTCTGGACGCTAACATCTTAGCAAATACATGGTTTGCAACATTTTCTTCCATTCCAGCATTTGTTTTTCCATTTCGCTGATAGCTTCTTTTGTCATGCAGAATAAAGCTTTGGAGTTTGATGTATTCCCACTCACTCTTTTTTTTTTTTTTTTTCTGGTGACTTTTGCTAGTGATGTCCTATCGAAAAACTCCTGACTAGTGTGCAGTATCATTTACCCTGTGTTTTTTTTCCTATAAATTTGTTTTACAACTTTGTTTTTTAAGACTTTAATCCATTTTGAAATGATTTCTGTATTCTAATTGTCTAATTTCTTTTCTCTGCATGTGGGTATCCCGTTTTCCAAGATAGTGTATTGAAGAGACTGTTTTTCCCCATAGAGTATTCTTGGCTTCCTTGTCCTATATTGGTCATGTGTGCAGTGGATGATTCTAGACTTTTTTTTCCACTTTCATTGGTCTATGTATCCATCTTTATGTTAGGATCATGCTGTTTTCATTACTGTAGCCTTGAAGTATAATTTGAAATCAGGAGAGGTGATGCTATTGGCTCATAGATTGCCTTTTCATTTTGCTGATAGTTTCTTTGGCTGTGCACAGCTTTTTAGTTTGATGTAATCCCATGTGTATATATATACTTATTTATCTGATTACTTTATCAAAGTCATTTTTATGTTTAGTTTTAAGATATACAAAACATATTTACACACACTGTGCATGATTTTTAAAAAAGTTTCACTTTGCCAAAGCTGAGCTGAAAGCGATACGATTTGATTAAAGAAAGAAATCCCCAATAACCCATACTGTTGCTATGGCAACTGGAGACACCATATTCAGAGGATGAGTAAGTCATTTGGGGAGCCGTTCAGAGTCTCTGAGGAACTTTGGAAAGATTGACTCACCCACTGGTTCCTCTACCTGAAAGTCCAGCATTTGAAAGTTGGCTCTTGAGAAGTCATACCCGGAGTCTTTTAAAGTAAAACTGAATAAGTAAATCACATTCCCTGGACAGAACCAGTGGCCAAAGTGTGATGTTCTTTTTCATAGCTATTTAGTTGTATGTTAGATTTTGACTAATTATATTTAGTTAGAAGGAGAAAAATTCTTCTTAATATATGCTCTAAAGGTATGTACACATATATGTATCCATACATATATACCCCAATGTATATATATATCCGTATATATACACATATATGTGTATATGTAGTCCCAATATATGTATGGACAATCAAGAAATTTTAAGATATATATGTATGTCAATGTGATATGAAATGTCAATCTCAAAGTTTAAGCTATGACTAGTATGCTCAAATGTTAGATTTGCTAGTTTCTTTTCTTCCCAAAGGCAATATTCTGCTTGTATTCAAATTTATCACTGTGTCTTTTTTCACAGACCTCCTAACCCCTTGCTAAGGCTTCTCATTCATACTCTGAAGCTACAGTAGCTTCAAGAATTACTTGTGGATAGTTTCCTGGATCAGGGTTAAAGGGCAGTATTAGTAATGGACCAGAAATTATAGTTCTTTATGTACTTAACACAAGGCATTTCAAGGTCTCTGTGGCATCAGAAGAAAAGGAGGGAAGGGATGAGCTGACTTTCAGTGTCTCTTTGACTGTCTCTGAGAAGCCTTTATTTTTCTAAGCTTCTGTCTTGACTAATAAGTACATCCTATAAGTGAGAAGGTTGGAACAATTTGCTTTCTGAAAAGTATTCATTCCTACTACCCTTGTTCATCATTCTTTTTCACTTTCTAGACTGTTCTAAATTTATTGTCAGTTCACATACTCAAGACGATTGTGATTTCATCAAAATTATATATATATAACGCAAAGGAGGGACAACTACTACAGTGAATCAAATTCTTTTAATGGTCTGTTTTTATAAATAAAGTTTTATTGAGACATTGCTTCACCCATTTGTTTTACTGTTGACTGGGCACTATCATGATAACAAAGTCAGTTGAGTAGTTGTGAAGGAGACCCTACTGGCCACTAAACACAAAATATGTATCTGGCTATTTAAAGACTTTGCTGCCTCTACCCCAGAAGAACAAATGTAAATCCCGTTGATCCAAACAACCTGTTAACCTAGGTATAAGTTACGAATTTTTATAAAATTTGCTAGAGTGGACCCAGATGCACAACTTCTCCCATTAATGAAAGTTTTAAATGAGCACATGCCCAGTATAATGTGGTCATCACCTTTCAGAGCTAGACTGTCCTGAGGGTAGTATGTGTGACCTGTCATTTTGAAAAGTACTTGACACTGTTGCTTTGATGTGTTTGGAGAGGGGAGCCAGAAACAGCTCTCACTCTCCAGAGCCCTGCAGTGGTGTCCTAGTAGCTCCACACTGCATGGCCACTGGTCTCTTGTCTGGAAGTCATAGAAAATGCCTGTGTGCTACATGCCTAGAAATATATTGTGATGACATCAAGATAAGTTTTATGAAAGCTTGGTTCTTTTTCTATTAATTTGAGGATTTGGGTCTAAGACCATGAGGAGTATCAGGAAGAGAAATTCCTTGTTTGATTTAATTCAGCAAAATCAGGACAGAAAATTCTGATAAGACTCGATTAGATTTCTTCAGGGCACGTATGTGACTTTAAGTAATGCCTTCCAGGCCACATGTTCAGTCCTCCCTTTGTGAGATTTATGCAGCATGCTTTCCTTCAAAGTACTGGAGTTTAAAGTTACTGCAGCAATTTCTTTTAGTTACGTAGAAAAGCTGGAGTGCTTACAGCTGAGGTGGTGCTATGGTACCTGCGAGGTCTTGTTCAGAATTAATTCTCTGGCTATAGCCAACTAACTCTCAAGTAGAGATTGTCAACTTCTAAAGCTGGTGATTTTTTTTGTAGCTCCTCAACTATAGCTGTGAAATCTTAAAACTGAAAATGGAGGAGTTTAGTTTAGTCCTAGAGTAAACCTAAAATCCCAGGAAGAATAGCTTTCTTTAATTGGTGCTTCATGGAACCAGATACATTTTCTATGCCCTCTTGATGGACTTTCACATTCCAACCACGTAAAAGAGGGAGACTTTGCAGTTTGAACAGACCACAAAACATGGTGTGGACAAATCAGGCTATTACAGTCACAAAGACTGGGTTTCAGATCAAAACAAACAAACAAACAAGAAATAAAGCAATTTTCATTGTAAGTAAAAGAAAAGAGCACGGTAAAAAAATAAGGATTTTCTTACCAGAATGACAAAGGTCAGGCCTCTCTCATGGCATAGAGGTTAAAGTCTCAGTGCTATGAAGCTATTGCCAGCCACTGCCACCTGAGCTCAATCCCCAGCAAGGGAGGTTATCCACATGGCACAGCAGGCCTCTTCTGCCTCACCCACTGCTCCCCTCAGCAGTGTTTTTCAGTAGATCGGCCTGTTCTGCTCCCCACTTGTCTCTGGTCAATCCTCTTACCCTCCATACCTCTGACCTGCACCCTTATTCTTGTATGCATAAATAAAAATCTTAAAAAAAAAAAAAAAGAATAGCAAAGGCACTCTAACTGGTTATTTTTCATACCCAGGATAGAAAATGATCAAAAGTCAGGACCTGGAATTATGAAAAAAGGGGCTAGCCAGTGCAGCCAGATTGCATGCTCTTGGAGTCTTCAAGGTCCCCCCTCCAAGTGGTACTTTCCATTTGGAACTGGAAGTAGTAGCCTGGGGCAATTCTTAAAATCCCCACAGAGAAATCAAGGAAACATTTCAGTACTTTAGAGCAACATTAAAAGGCTGAGTTAAGACTCATCACACAGTGTTGGAAACTGGTTATTTTCTATTTGTGGGGAAAGAACATCATAAACAAAGCTCTAGATCAGCTGGGCAGGTTGAAAATATCCTCAAGTCTTGTAAGAATTTCCCAGCACCTTCTTCGGGTGATCTCATCTCATCACACTTGAGCCTTTTAGTTGCTGTTCTTTCTCTCCTACATTCACCCTGCCCGGGAGATGTCCATCACCCAAGTGAATTGCACTCGGATTTTCCCAGGGGCATAGCTTTCTACATGAGCAGCAGCATTTACAGACCTTTCCTTCCTTGTTTGGGGAATTTTGTGAGATCATTTCTGGTAAAGGCGTGTTCCCATTAGCATCGATGACACTTAAGAGCAGATGTAGCCTCTGCAGCCTGTAGAATGGGTTGCTTGGTTGTTGAAGTGAATATACAAAACCTTTTTGATTCTTCAGATTGAAGTGTGATAATTAGTTAACTATATGAACTGGCTAAATTCTCCTGCCTTTATGTTTCTGTAAATGGAATATCTCTAGTCTGATCATTTATGTATCTGTTTGTTGGGTGTGTATGTACATATATTCGCAGTTAAATTCTCAGTGGTTATCCTTTAGGTCTGATGTAAGTGCTTAAGAATTCAAAGAAGAAAACACCATCCACTCAGCTATCTCGTTATTCAAATCTGGATTGCAGATCTGTCTAGCTAACACAATATTTTTATATATTAGAAATAAGGGCCTCCCTGGTGGCACAAGGGATTAAGTGCACCACTAGGAAGCTATCCACAGTCACTGCAGCACAAGTTCGAGCCCTGGCCAGGCACTGCAAAATTCTTCTGTCTTGCCTGCTGCTCCCCTCAGCAAGTATTTCAGTACATCTGCCTGTTCTGCTCCCCACTCTGTCTTTGGTGAATCCTCTCAACCCAACATGCCTGGCTCTTATGTACCCCAGCTTTTATGTGCATAAATAAATAAATCTTTTAAAAAAAGGAGAAATTAACTGCTTGTCTGCTTTTAAAGTTTGAGAAACTCCCTAAGAGCATCCTGAAATGATGGCATCTCTGGAGAAATCTAAAGCTCTGGCAGGACCTGCCCTTTCCTTCCCCCACAGCACAGCACCGTTACCCTTCATCCTGGGAATGTGGCTGCTGCTAGAGTCTGGGGACACTCTTGCTGGCAACTGCCCATTGTCACTGCCCTGGCTTCACTCATCTGTTTCTTGGTTGTATTGTCATTTGACTTGCTACCCCTACAGATCAATAAGGAGTGCATGGAAGGGGCTTGGGGTGAGAGTAGGTGGAAGGAGGGTTGCCAGGAAAGGTGGCAAAGGGCTGGGCTGAAAGGAATAGGCTCTGGGATCCATCCCCACAACGGAGGGAAGGCACTTGCCAGCATGTGGGAGCAGCACAGGCCCCTGGCTGCAGAGAGGCTACTCTTACAAGTATATTCTACTGACTATCATCTGTATGCTGAAGGATACCTTTCCTGTTTTACCAGGATGGATTTATGTAGGTTTCCAGCCCAGGGTTTTACATGAATACAACTTGTAATCAAAGGAAATAAATAAAATAAATCCCTTTTGAGAGAGTAGGATAGAAGAAAAGGGACATTTGTGGAAATATTGGAGTGGATTCTGTAATGACCAACACTTGCCAAAGCGTGGCAGGATCTAGCAGAGGGCAGCCTGGTTGCTATTACAAGTGCCCTGTGCCTGGCAGGGCGTGTAGTTTGTAACGGCGCTTCCAGGGGAAAAAAATCACAATTGACAGCTTCATTTTGTAATGATGAAAGCCCCAGAGTTCACCAAGAAATGAACTGCCCTAGTGAGCAATCTGCTTCAGAAAAAAGCAAGCACTTCACTGAAGAAAGAGAAATAGATTTTCCAAATTCTTCTTATTTGTGTTTTGTGTTTTTTCCTGGTATGTCCAACTTTAAATCTGCTCATTTCAATTATATGGTCTTAGCATTATAGGGATCAGTTTCAAGCATGTTGTATTTTTACTTCAAAATACATACTGGATTTTGAAGTAAAATATATACTGGATAGGTATATTTTTGAATAACATTATTTGTACTTACAAGAAAGTCACGACTAAAAAAATGAAACGTTAATGCTTTTTATTACCAAAAGGGAGATTAAATATAATTTTTAATGAACTCTTGGAATATTATAACTGTTACTTTAATGTACTCATTCTATTTCTATTAAATGTACCTCTTATTTTGATCCATAAAGTCTGCATAATTGAACTTTTGCCTTTAAGTTCATAGTGAAGTCTCTACCTCTTATTTTCCTTATAAACTTAGAAAACCATATAAAACCTTTTTGCCACTCACTTTAGTATTTTCATTTAATATTTTCTCTTTTTTTTGTTTCTTTTTTTGTTTTTTTTTCTTTTATTAAAATATTTTAAAATTTACATATACTTGCCATTAATTGTAATCCCCATGTATTCCCCATCACCATCTCACCAGT